>WNWK01013913.1:0-53411 GCA_009830355.1 Cherax destructor | reverse complement strand
TCCCACCAAATGCAAAGTCATGAAGATCGGAGAAGGGCAAAGAAGACCGCTGACAGAGTACAGGATAGGTGGACAAAGGCTACAAACCTCGTCAAAGGAGAAAGACCTTGGGGTGAGTATAACACCAAGCACGTCTCCGGAAGCACACATCAACCAGATAACTGCGGCAGCATATGGGCGACTGGCAAACCTAAGATTAGCGTTCCGTTACCTTAACAAGGACTCGTTCAAGTCATTGTACACCGTGTACGTCAGTCACATACTAGAGTATGCAGCACTAGTCTGGAACCCACACCTGGTCAAGCACGTCAAGAAATTCGAGAAAGTGCAAAGGTTTGCGACAAGGTTAGTTTCACAACTCAGGGGACTGTCCTATGAAGAAAGGTTGAGGGAAATAGGACTAACAACACTTGAGGACAGAAGGGTCAGAGAAGACATAACGACATACAAAATACTGCGGGGAATCGACAAGGTTGATAGTGACAGGATGTTCCAGATAGGGAACACAGAAACAAGGGGGCACAATTGGAAGCTGAAGACTCAGATGAGTCAAAGGGATGTTAGAAAGCATTTCTTCAGCCACAGAGTAGTCAGGAAGTGGAATAGTCTAGAGAAAGATATAGTGGAGGCAGGAACCATACATAGTTTTAAGACAAGGTATGATGAAGCTCATGGAGCAGGGAGAGAAAAGACCCAGTAGCGGACAGTGAAGAGCCGGGGCCAGGAGCTGAGTTTTGACCATGGCAACCACAATTAGGTGAGTACACACACACACACACATACACACACACACACACACACACACACATACACACACACACACACACACACACACATACACACAATTTCATGCAATAATATTCAATGTAGGAATACTTAACATGTACAAAACCAATCACTTTTCAAAGCTCCAGCGGAATACCCGAGGTAGATATTGCGCTCAGCTAGACAGAGCCACACTACACTCACTAAATTGTTCATCATACTCTCTGCACAGTGCCGGCAGCTGAACTCTGTCGGGTCAACTGAACACTATTGTTGGAGCATTCACTAAACCTCCTGACTGCAAATTGCAAAAGGAATGTGTTATTCCACTAGGAACAGTTATTGGCGCTGGATTAAACCTCATCCCACATCTACACGCAGTAACATATTATCCATGTTGTGGAAGAGCTTGTGGCTCACTTCAGTTCTAATATCATTGTTTCGACTTTGATGTCGAGCAGAAAAATAGTTTGATAAATGGACTGGATGATAGTTGTAAGCGTGAACCATTTGCGATTTGCTATTAAACTAGTGTGTAACCTGATGACTACACAGGTTTCCAGATACATGTAAGGGTAGTTATATATACTTATGTCACAATTCCATTAGATAAGTCGGAAAGAAAACTACATCATTATTAAGAGACGAGCGACAGCATCCAGCAGAGAATAGATTAAACAAGGACACACCAACTAATTAATAAACTTCTTAAGTTCAAAGTTGTTTAATTTATAGCATCTATCGTTGCAACCAGAAGTGTGTAATGTTAAAGAGAGATCTGCGCAAGCGTTCTAAAGTTGGGAACCTTCGCGAACTCTGTGAGCAAGTTGTCTGTTAAACTTGTGGGGCACAGAGTGATTTAGGATCGCTTAGTGACAATACTAATAAAAACTAACAAGTGTTTTAAAATAGAAATGACTAAAAAGCCGACAATAGGTAACAGTGACATAAAACTGCATAAAAAATTAATATGATAATATTTCTTTGGTGAGTTTCATGAAAGCACACTCCGTTCTGCCAAGAGGTGGGTGAGGTTTAAAGATGCTGGGTAAGTCAAATTAGGGAAGAGTTATTGAGGTAGTAGAATATGAGCGAGTGGTTTAGCGAGAGTTAAGTTTTACAGAACAGAAGGTTAGGAATGAGGACGGCTTCCATGACTCATCATCATGTTCCTGGAGACGGGTTTCTCAATGGTAAAGTGTTCTTTCACATCATTATGAACTACACATGCATTATTAGCGTTGCTTGTACTACATGTGCATTGACTTTATTGAAGCCTTTCGTTGAAGCCAAGGGCCATTTTTCCAATATAGAATTGGTTGCTCTCTGAAAAAGGAATGGTGCATATTTCTGCCCTGTTATTACACATATTGCGGAAACAATGTGAACTGATGACATTAAGTTCTTGGGCATAACTTATCCTAGAATCCCTCTGGGAGAATAAAGAGATCAGCATACATAGAGATCTTCTCACTGGTAACATCGATGCTGCAGTTATACCGACCTTCCTATAAGGTAAACCGATGGGACAATGTTAACATTTTAAGATACTAAACCAAGCAAAGCTGACTCACGAAATCGTGTTTGTTTCCATGCAAAGTTGTCGACGATGCAGCTGCACTCCTATTCACTCCTATTCTAGTTATTCAATATTGTTCTGAGGACTCCATCAGGACCAGACTCTTGATTTTTTTGAGAGAAGAGAAGTTGACAGGATGATCATCATTGGTGAATTTTCTGTATACCTTTAATTTCAGTCTCTTTTTAAGGTTCACAAAGTTTAGAGGTCTATTGTGCCTTGCTCATCATTCTACCATAAATATAATAATAAGTCGATAAATGATATGTCGATAAATGTCGACAAAATAATTCTTCACAACATGTTCTCTATAGTTAGTAGTTGTAAGTTTAAAAAATGAACTTACAATTGAAATCAACATGACTTTGAATCTGGGCTATTTCATTTAATTTAAGAAGACGGTTCGTCCACCAATGACTTTATTAATTCATAAATTAATAAAGTCCATGGTGGATGAAATGTCTTCCCTAAATAAAATTCCATTACCACATTTTGTGTTATGTAAATGTTTTGGACATATTCTTCCATTGTATCTTCATCAATAAGGCTGATAAACTTCATTCCAACATCAGTTAAACAATTCAACCAAAATATCAGCGTTGATACTCAAATTTAGGTGGTAAAATCCGCATACATTTCCATATTTACGATTATAATAACTTAAGAGCGAAGCAATTCTACTCGGCCATTCCAAGGAGATTTAATTCCTACACACACACAATTACCATAAGGTGGTAATTGCTGTAATGTACAACCCGCCACAGAACTGCAGGAGGCCAAGTGAAGAATACGACGAGAGCAACAGAGCAATGGTAGACACACTAGCCGAGGTGGCCAGAAGAGCCCACATGGGGAGAGCAAAGTTACTAGTTATGGGTGATTTCAATCACAAGGAGATTGATTGAAAAAACCTGGAGCCCCACGGGTGTCCTGAATCATGGAGAGCCAAAATGATGGATGTGGTACTGGAAAACCTCATGCATCAATGTTACAAACCTGGGCCTTTCTAGGGCCTGTTCCGCCCAGGCCAGTAACAATGTAACAAGAACTTAACTTCAAGTTACAAAATAAATGAAAAGGGATCAAGAGGAACGAAATAATCAATAATTCTTTCTGGTTTTTATTAACTTAATAATCCGTGGAAAGCTTTATATAAAATATTTAAAATGATGTCACCAAGAAACAATATTTACAGACAAGTTTATCTTAAGCTCACTTATTAATGAAGGGCGCAACATTCAATCTACTGTTGCATCTATTACACTAAATAGCTCTAAAATTGCAAGACGTTCTATTCACTTAACATATAACTTGACTCTTCACACTGAGTCTGAAAGCATAACACTTATTAATCCATTATCACCGTAATGTATCTAGAACGTAGACTATTCACTCTTAATTAATAATCACTTTCAGAGCAATAAATGGAATAGAAATGTTTACGCACTTAAAGAAGTTTTCCAATGAATCTGTTTCCAAGGATATACACACGGTCGTCTTTTAAGACTGTCGCTCAAACTCGTTTCTACTAAATCTAAAGGAAAACTCTAACGTCAGCAATACAGCAAACACACGCTCTCTTACTACGAGCGCCATAAGAGATATTCCAAAGTCTCCACAGTTGCAACACACTCGCTCTTGATGTGAGCGCCATTAGAGACATATTCCAAAGTCTCCACAACTGCACAACACTCACTCTTGCTGTGAGCGCCATTAGAGACATATTCCAAAGTCTCACTTACTACAGCTCACTCACTTGCTTTGAGCGGCAACAGAGACGAACCTCAGCGTCTCACTTACTACAACGCACTCACTTGCTTTGAGCGGCAACAGACGAACACCACTCAAGGTGATGGAGGCTCACACAGGAACCTCACAAAGGTCAGAAGAATAAATCCAAGGTGCTTCTCAGGAAAAGTGAGAGGACAGTTCTCACCATGAAAGTCTCACTGAGGACTGAATGTTCACTGACGGATCATTGACTGATCACTGACTGTTGACTCGATGATGACTGAATGACATCTGACTGATGACCGACAGATCACTGCTTGCTGTCTCGATTACAGAATACTCTCTCGGTCCCTCTGTCTGACTCGCTGAATAGATACTGACTGCTGTGTAGCAGGTGGCCCCCCTCATTGGGTACGATGACGTAGTGAGGCGGGAATTCCTGACCTGTTAACGAGCGGATGGATAGTTAACTATACGTCATATAATACCCTACCTAGATGTACAGGAGACATACCACTTGCCAATATAACGCTTATTCTCATAATAATGATAAAGAGACATTTTCTACTGCCGTATGCTCAAGTATATAATGATGGGTAAGGGTGAGTCCCGTAACAATCAACATGTTAGAGACACTACCAGAGAGAGAGGTGGGGATGATCCAGCAAGACTGGACCTAGTATTCACCTTGAGTAGTTCGGACATCGAGGATATCACGTATGAAAGGCCCCTTGGAGCTAGTGATAATTTGGTTCTGTGTTTTGATTATATAGTTGAGCTACAAGTGGAGAGGGGAGCAGGTATAGGAAGGGAGAAACGAAACTACAAAAGGGGGGACTGCACAGGTATGAGGAACTTCCTACAAGACGTTCAGTGGGAGAGAGAATTGGCAGGAAAACCAGTAAAAGAAATGATGGAATATGTGACAACCAAATGCAAAGAGGCAGAGAAGAGGTTTGTCCCCAAGGGAAACAGAAGTAATGGGAAGACCAGAACGAGTCCTTGGTTCACCTAGAGGTGTAGGGAGGCAAAAACTAAGTGTAATAAAGAATGTAAAAAGTACAGAAGACAAAGGACCCAGGAAAATAAAGAGATTAGCCGAAGAGCCAGAAACGAATATGCACAGGTAAGAAGGGAGGCTCAGCGACAATATGAAAATGATATAGCATCAAAAGTCAAGTCTGACCCGAAGCTGTTGTATAGCCACATCAGGAGGAAAACAACAGTCAAGGACCAGGTAATCAGGCTGAGGAAGGAAGGTGGGGAGTTCACAAGAAACGACCAAGAGGTATGTGAGGAGCTCAACATGAGATTTAAAGAAGTATTTACAGAGGAGACAGGAAGGACTCCAGGAATTCAGAATAGGGAGGTATACCAACAAGTGCTGGATGAAATACACACAACCGAGGAGGAGGTGAAGAAGCTGCTATGTGAACTCGATACCTCAAAAGCGGTGGGATCTGACAACATTTCTCCATGGGTCCTTAGAGAGGGAGCAGAGATGTTGTGTGTGCCTCTAACAAAAATCTTCAACACATCCATTGAAACTGGGCAACTGCCTGAGACGTGAAAAATGGCAAATGTAGTCCCAATTTTTAAGACAGGAGACAGACACGAGGCATTAAACTACAGACCTGTGTCACTGGCGTGTATAGTATGCAAAGTCATGGAGAAGATCATCAGGAGGAGAGTGGTGGAGCACCTAGAAAGACACAAGCTTATAAACGACAACCAGCACGGTTTCAGGGAATGAAAATCCTGTGTCACAAACCTACTGGAGTTTTATGACAAGGTAACAGAAGTAAGACACGAGAGAGAGGGGTGGATAGACTGCATTTTCTTGGACTGCAAGAAGGCGTTCGACACAGTTCCTCACAAGAGGTTAATGCAAAAGCTAGAGGATCAGGCACACGTAACAGGAAAGGCACTGCAATGGATCAGAGAATATCTGACAGGGAGGCAACAACGAGTCATGTTACGTGACGAGGTGTGAGAGTGGGCACCTGTGACGAGTGGGGTTCCACAAGGATCAGTCCAAGGACCTGTACTGTTTTTGGTATATGTGAATGACATAACGGATGGGATAGACTCAGAAGTGTCCTTGTTTGCAGATGATGTGAAGTTAATGAGAAGAATTTAATCAGTCGAGGATCAGGCAGGACTACAAAGAGACCTGGACAGGCTACAAGCCTGGTCCAGTAATTGGCTCTTTGAATTTAACCCTGCCAAATGTAAAGTCATGAAGATCGGGGAAGGGCAAAGAAGACCGCAGACAGAGTATAGTCTAGGTGGCCAAAGACTGCAAACCTCACTCAAGGAAAAAGATCTTGGGGTGAGTATAATACCGAGCACATCTCCTGAGGCACACATCAATCAGATAACTGCTGCAGCATACGAGCGGTTGGCAAACCTAAGAATAGCGTTCCAATACCTCACTAAGGAATCGTTCAAGACTCTGTACACCATATACGTCAGGCCCATACTGGAGTATGCAGCACCAGTTTGGAACCCACACCTGGTAATGCACGTCAAGAAATTAGAGAAAGTGCAAAGGTTTGCAACAAGACTAGTCTCAGAGCTAAGGGGATTGTCCTACGAAGAAAGGTTAAGGGAAATCGGCCTGACGACACTAGAGGACAGGATGGTTAGGGGAGACATGAAAACGACATATACAATAATGCGAGGAATAGATAAGGTGGACAGAGACAAGATGTTCCAGAGAGGGGACACAGAAACTAGGGGTCACAAATGGAAGTTGAAGACTCCTATGAGTCAAAGGGATGTTACCTGGAGTCTACCTGGAGAGAATTTCAGGGGTCAACGCCCCCGCGGCCCGGTCTGTGACCAGGCCTCCTGTTGGACCAGAGCCTGATCAACCAGGCTGTTACTGCTGGCCGCACGCAGTCCAACGTACGAACCACAGCCCGGCTGATCAGGTACCGACTTGAGGTGCCTGTCCAGTGCCTGCTTGAAGACAGCCAGGGGCTTGTTGGTAATCCCCCTGATGTATGCTGGGAGGCAGTTGAACAATCTTGATCCCCTCACACTTATTGTGTTGTCCCTCAACGTGCTAGTGGCACCCCTGCTCTTCATTGGGGGGATGTTACATCGCCTGCCGAGTCTTTTGCTTTCGTACGGAGTGATTTTTGTGTGCAAGTTTGGTACTAAGCCCTCGAGAATTTTCCATGTGTATATAATAATGCATCTCTCCCGCGTTCCCAGTAGTTGAGGTGGTTTATCGCACTTATGCGTGCGGTGAAGGTTCTCTGCACATTTTCAAGGTCAGCAATTTCACCCGCCTTGAAAGGTGCAGTTAGTGTGCAGCAATATTCCAGCCTAGATAGAACAAGCGATCTGTAAAGTGTCAACATGGGCTTGGCATCCCTGGTTTTAAAGGTTCTCATTATCCATCCTGTCATTTTTCGAGCAGATGCAATTGCTACATTGTTATGATCCTTGAAGGTGAGATCCTCTGACATGATCACTCCCAGGTCTTTGACATTAGTTTTCGCTCTATTGTGTGGTTGGAATTAGTTTTGTACTCCGATGAGATTTTAATTTCTTCACGTTTTCCGTATCTGAGTAATTGAAATTTCTCATCATTGAACTTCATATTGTTTTCTGCAGCCCATTTAAAGATTTGGTTTATGTCTGCTTGGAGTCTTGCAGTGTCTTCAACGGTGGACACTGTCATACAGATTCGGGTGTCATCTGCAAGGGAAGACACAGCACTGTGGCTTATATCCCTGTCAATGTCTGATATGAGGATGAGGAATAGGATGGGAGCAAGTACTGTGCCTTGTGGAACAGAGCTTTTCACAGTAGCTGCCTCAGACTTTACTCTGTTGACTACTACTCTTTGTGTTCTACGTGTTAGGAAATTATAGATCCATCTACCAACTTTTCCTGTTATTCCTTTATCACGCATTTTGTGTGCTATCCCACAGGGATATCAGATCCTGAGGAAAGATAGAAGGAGCCGGGGGGGAGGAGGGGTCGCACTGCTTGTAAGGAACCGTTGGAAATTTGAGGAAATGGAAGGAATGGAGGTGTGTAGAGAAAGGGACTACATAGTAGGTACCATCCAGTCTGGGGAACACAAGATAATCATTGCAGTGATGTATAACCCACCACAGAACTGCAGGAGGCCAGGTGAGGAATATGATGAGAACAACAGAGCGATGGTGGACACTCTGGCGGAGGTGGCAAGAAAAGCGCACATGAGCAGAGCGAAGCTACTGGTCATGGGCGATTTCAACCACAGGGAGATCAACTGGGAGAACCAAGAACCACATGGGGGTCCAGAAACTTGGAGAGCTAAGATGATGGATGCGGTACTGGAAAACCTGATGCACCAACATGTCAGGGACACGACCAGAGTGAGAGGAAAAGATGAACCAGCAAGACTGGACCTTGTATTCACCCTGAACAGCTCAGATATTGAAGACATAACACACGAGAGCCCCTGGGAGCCAGTGACCATATGGTGCTGAGCTTTGAGTACATTGTAGAGCTACAGGTGGAGAGGGAAAACGGTACCGAAAGAGACAAACCAGATTTTAAAAGAGGAAACTACACAGGCATGAGGAATTTCCTGCAGGAGGTTCAGTGGGAAAGGGAAATGGATGGACAGACAATAAATGAAATGATGGAATACGTAGGGTCAAAGTGCAAGGAGGCAGAGGAACGGTTTATACCCAGAGGAAAAAGATTAAACGGGAAGGCCAGAAAGAGCCCCTGGTTTACCCAAAGGTGCAGGGAGGCAAAGACTCAGAGTGTCAGAGAATGGAAAAGGTACAGAAGGCAAAGAACCCAAGTAAACAAAGAGAGTAGTAGAAGAGCTAGAAACGAGTATGCACAGGTATGGAGGGAGGCCCAGAAACAGTACGAAAACGACATAGCATCGAAAGTTAAGTCCGACCCGAAGCTCATGTACAGTCACATCAGAAGGAAAACAACAGTTAAAGACCAGGTGATAAGGCTGAGGAGAGAATATGGGGAACTCACAAGCAATGATCAAGAGGTATGTGAGGAGCTCAACTTGAGGTTTAAGGAAGTATTCACACTGGAGGAAGGAAGGAAGCTGGGTAGACAGGATGGGGTGCGTCACCAACAAGGGATGTATCAAGTGCTAGAGGGCATACACACAACTGAGGAGGAGGTGAAGCAGTTACTCAGTGACCTTGATACCTCAAAGGCGATGGGTCCGGACAATATCTCCCCGTGGGTTCTTCGGGAAGGAGCTGAGGTACTGAGTGTGCCACTTACCATAATATTCAACACATCCCTTGAAAATGGGCAGATACCTGAGGTATGGAAGAAGGCCAATGTAGTCCCCATCTTTAAAAAAGGAGACAGAAAAGAGGCACTAAACTATAGACCGGTGTCACTTACATGTATAGTGTGCAAAGTCCTGGAGAAAATCATCAGGAAAAGAATGGTGGAGCACCTCGAGCTGAACAGGATAATAAACACCAGACAGCACGGATTCCGGGAAGGCAAATCCTGTGTAACAAACCTCTTAGAGTTCTATGATAAAGTAACAGAGGTAAGGCAAGAGAGAGAAGGGTGGGTTGATTGCATTTTCCTGGACTGCAGGAAGGCCTTCGACACAGTTCCTCACATGAGATTAGTAAAGAAGTTGGAAGAACAAGCATGTATAACAGGAAGGGCATTGGAATGGATCAGGGAATACCTCACAGGGAGGCAACAACGGGTCATGGTGCGTGATGAGGTATCACAGTGGGCGCCTGTGACGAGCGGCGTACCGCAGGGGTCAGTCCTAGGACCAGTGTTATTCTTGGTATATGTAAACGACATGACGGATGGGATAGACTCAGAAGTGTCTCTGTTCGCAGATGATGTGAAAGTAATGAGGAGAATCACATCGGAAGAGGACCAAGCAGGACTTCAAACAGACCTGGACAAGCTTGACATCTGGTCTAGCAACTGGCTTCTCGAATTCAATCCCACCAAATGCAAAGTCATGAAGATCGGAGAAGGACAAAGAAGACCGCTGACAGAGTACAGGCTAGGTGGACAAGGGCTACAAACCTCGGCAAAGGAGAAAGACCTTGGGGTGAGTATAACGCCAAGTATGTCTCCGGAGGCACACATCAACCAGATAACTGCGGCAGCATATGGGCGATTGGCAAACCTAAGATTAGCGTTCCGTTACCTAAACAAGGAATCGTTCAAGACACTGTACACCGTGTACGTCAGGCCCATACTAGAATATGCAGCACCAGTCTGGAACCCACACCTGGTCAAGCACGTAAAGAAACTAGAGAAAGTGCAAAGGTTTGCGACAAGGCTAGTTCCACAACTCAGGGGTCTGTCCTATGAAGAAAGGTTGAGGGAAATAGGACTAACAACACTGGAGGAAAGAAGGGTCAGAGGAGACATGATAACGACATACAAAATACTGCGGGGAATCGACAAGGTAGACAGGGACAGGATGTTCCAGAGAGGGAACACAGAAACAAGGGGACACAACTGGAAGCTGAAGACTCAGAGGAGTCAAAGGGATGTTAGGAAGCATTTCTTCAGCCACAGAGTAGTCAGGAAGTGGAATAGTCTAGAGAAAGATATAGTGGAGGCAGGAACCATACATAGTTTTAAGACGAGGTATGATAGAGCTCATGGAGCAGGGAGAGCAGAGACCCAGTAGCGGACAGCGAAGAGGCGGGGCCAGGAGCTGAGTCTCGACCCCTGCAACCACAATTAGGTGAGTACAATTAGGTGAGTACACACACACACACACACACACACACACACGCCCCCGGTGGCCTAGTGAGTAAAAGCTCTTTCTTCACGCACGGAGGGGCCGGGTTCAATTCCCGGTGGGGCAGAAACATTTCGAAGTGTTTCCTTACACACACACACTCACACATACATACAACAGGCCTAGTGTCTAATTGACATGTGCCTAGGACAAAATGGTAACAACACACACACACACACACACACACACACACACACACACACTGAACACAGCCCCCGGTGGCCTAGTGGGTAAAGCTCTTGCTTCACGCACGGAGGGGCCGGGTTCAATTCCCGGTGGGGCAGAAACATTTCGAAGTGTTTCCTTACATACACACACACATATATACAACAGGCCTAGTGTCTAATTGACATGTGCCTAGGACAAAATGGTAACTAACTGAAGACTCAGATGAGTCAAAGGGATGTTAGGAAGCACTTCTTCAGCCATAGAGTAGTTAGGAAGTGGAATAGTCTAGCGAACGATATAGTGGAGGCGGGAACTATACATAGTTTTAAGACAAGGTATGATAAAGATCATGGAGCAGGGAGAGCAGACCCAGTAGCGGACAGCGAAGAGGCGGGGCCAGGAGCTGAGTCTCGACCCCTGCATCCACAATTAGGTGAGTACAATTAGGTGAGTACACACACACCCTCTCATGTACCAACCCAATGTACTTTTAAAGCAACCAAAGGTTTTTATATCCATGACGCTGCTCCAAATTTTGTTAACACATATACAACTTTATTGCCAAACCAGTGTTTGCCTATATTTTGTAAATATTTTCAAAAGGTATATGTGTATATATATATATATATATATATATATATATATATATATATATATATATATATATATATATATATATATATACTATATTGGTGTTATAGTGACTCCGTCTGGGCGGCCTGCCTAATCACACATCCCCCATACCTTCCCCCACTGCCCACCTCAAGGACGGGAGACCCTCTGCTCAACCCACCACCACCATGAACCACATTCAGTATGTGTCATGTGCCATTTTCCCTACGGCCCCCCGGGCTTACCACACAGTTTGAGGTATGGCAGATGATGCAGCCAGCAGCCACAAAGCCAGGGAAATGGTGCACCCAACAATGAAAGAAGAGGCACATTTCAGGTGTGTGGAGAGTTTCGAGCACGCAACAGAGACGGCCTTATTCGTGCACATAATGGGTGTGCAGGATCACATAGGCCCCCAGCAGAGAGCAACCCACAGCCTCCACAGGCAGATGTCAATCCCAATGGCAACCTCCTCTCTTGCGAAAACCTTCTTCTGGCATTCAAATCCACTGCTAGCAGTACCCTATCCCACATTCCTAAAGCAGCTCGCCCATATGCAGCAAGGAAATTCACAGACCTTCTTAAGCAGGTGAATGGAGGCTCCACCAATTTAGAAGCCCGAGGCACCATTAAAGCATGGCGCAACCTGCTCCTGTTTGGCAATATTTGTCTTGCAGTTCCTGAAAGACGAGGCAAACTGCTAACCACTTCAGTCATCAAGGCGGTGCGCAACTACCCAAGAACAGATAATTGTGTCCCTCTGCCCCACCATCGCAGGAATCACAGAGGTAGACCCAAGAAAAATTCCACTGAAAACGAGAAAATTTGCGCACAGGTTAGCAAAAAAATCGAAGAAGGCAACACAGTGGGAGCAATCAGAATAATTACAAGTGACGACACTGTAGCTCCCAAAGATGAGACCACAGCTCAAGCACTAAGAGACAAGCATCCGACAAGGGACACCATAGCCATCAACAACAACCCTGAATGAGACCCCATCACTGAACAATTAATTTTGCCAGAATCAGAAGTCTATAAGGCGATAGTCTTATTTCCAGCAGGATCTGCAGGAGGTTACATTGGAATTCGACCACAACACCTCAAAGAGATGGTAAATCCAGTACTGGGAGCATCTGCATCAATTCTCCTCACTGCATTAACAACTTTTGTCAACAACTGCCTGGCTGGGTGAATCCCAGAAGAAATTAAACCTTTCTTTTTTGGAGCCTCATTATGCGCTTTGAAGAAGAAGGATGGGGGAATCAGACCCATTGCTTTTGGTAACACCCTTCGCCGCCTAGTCGCCAAAGCAGCAGTAAGAAACATTCGCCTAGAAGCTGCCAGTTTACTCCAGCCACACCAACTGGTCTTTGGGGTCTCTCAAGGCAGTGAAGCCGCAGCTCATGCGGCAAGGGCCTACATCAGAGACCTACCAGAAGACAAGGCCGTAGTCAAACTTGACTTTAGAAATGCCTTTAATATGGTGAAGAGAGATGTGGTCTTGCCAGCCTTTCGAGATCGGTTCCCCAGTCTCTTTCCCTTCATTTCAGCTGGCTACAGCAAACCCTCGACTCTTTTGTTTGGGGAACATGAAATTCCCTCATCTGAGGGTGTTCAGCAGGGTGATCCACTCGCTCCACTTCTCTTCTGTTTGGCAGTAAGAGAATTAACTTCTAGCCTACGCAGCGAGCTCAACATCTGGTACCTGGATGATGGCACTCTAGCGGGTACTGAGGAGTCCCTGTTAGAGGACCTACAACGGGTGAAGACACAGGGAGAAGCCTTAGGACTCATCCTCAATCCCTCAAAGTGTGAAATCATCACATCAAATCAGGAAATAATTAATCCGGTGCGAACAATCCTCCCAGAAGTCACTACTACCACTCCATCCAACAGTACCCTCCTGGGAGCACCGCTGTGTCACCAGGCCATCGACACTGTCCTCAAGGACAAAGTGAATGACCTGAAAAGAATGGAGGAGAGAATAAGTGATCTTGATGCCCATGATGCCCTGTATCTCCTCACAAGGTGTCTTACTATGTTAAGACTCACTTACTTCTTGAGGTGCGCACCCTCTTTGACAACCCAACACTCAACGAGTATGATGCACACCTGAGATCAACCTTTAAGAAGGCACTGAATCTGTCACTAGAGGATCGGCAATGGGAGCAGGAACCCTCCCAGTGCGACTGGAGGTATAAGGGTGCACCAAGCAAGACAGGTAGCTTTACCTGCATTTCTGTCATCGTGTTTGGCCTCCTGTGGATTAGTCAAGAAGATTGTCCCTGAACGTTTGAGAGGTGTGGTGGGAGCTCAGACCCCAGGTTCATTGAAGCAGCCGCGGATGGGACATCCTGGCAGACTCTCCAGTAGACCAGCTCCTCCCAAAGAGCACAAACAGTCACACTGGGACAAACCGATCATGGAAAAATTGCCAACACAATGCTCACCAATGCTTCAGGAAAGGACAAAGCTCGTCTCCTAGCGGTGAAGGCACCACACTCAGAAGATTTCCTTCTAGCTGTTCCCAAATTCCTCTCTGGGGACTCGACTCGACCCACAGGCCATTCGGATTGGTGTTGCGCTTCGCCTAGCCGCCCCCATACTCACCGAACATAGGTGTATTTGCGGCAGGGCGACGGCTGATCAATTCGGACTTCATGGTCTCGTGTGTCACACATCAGAAGGAAGTATGCTAGACATGAGGAGGTCAAGACATCATAAAGAGAAGCCTCGCCACGCCTGTTGCCCAGCTCAACGAGAACCCCAAGTGCAGAGGTCTGATGGAAGTCAAAACGTCCTGATGGAGCCACTATGCTACCCTGGAAGGATGGTAAGCAGATTGTTTGGGACTACACCTGTGCTGCCACAATGGCAGACACCTACTTGCCATACTCCGAGCCGAAGGGGTGGAGCTGCCAGCCACAGGGAGACCCAGAAGACTCGCAAATATGAAGGCCTTTCCCTTGCTATAACTTCATCCCAATAGGGTCGGAGACCCTTGAGCTGGGGCAAGTGTGCTTAAAGTTTCTCAAAGAGCTGGGTGAAAACTCATCATAGAAACCAAGGACCACAGGGCGACCAACTTCCTCTTTGAGACTCAGTGTGGCGATCCATAGGGGAAAATCCTGCAGCATTCTGGGCACGCGGCCCACTGCCGGGAGCTGGACGAAGTATTTGACATGTAGCTCTGAGTTGTTATCTATGTTGTTTTACTCCCTATTGTATTGAATGTCAATGTATTAATGCTTGAAATAAAGTTTCTATAGTGTATATTGGGAATGAAAAAAGATGGTGGTATTACAGTGGACTGTTAAGAATACGGCTCGCAATAAACTAAATATTCTTTCTTGAAGCGTTTTTTATCCACTTTTCCGAGTAAATTCGGGTAAGGCAATTTGAAACCAGAGGGTTGAAACTTCCATTATTATATATATATATATATATATATATATATATATATATATATATATATATATATATATATGTGCAAGACAACCACTATGAAAAATAGAGGAATTCCAAGCGATTTCGTGACTACTCACATTATCAAGGAACTATAACAGGAAACATGACAAGAAGGCTTATATAAGGGGCGAGACTACACCTCACAGTCACATCACACTAACAAAGACTACACCTCACAGTAGCGTAACATCTCACGACTCTGTAAAGAGGAACATAAGAAAGGACCTGAAACTCTTCCCAAGAATTAAGATTAGTCCAATTTATCATTAAATTCTTCCCAAATTTTATTAATTATAAATGAATCCAATTTATATAAACCAAAAGAAATATTCATATTGTTTTCAAAACTGCTTTTAATGAAACATGATTCTATTATATTTCTCTCAACCATGGACTTGCTTGATACAACCTTCTCAGCATTTTGAAAATCAATTGGATGGTTAAAATCTCTCACATGAATAAATAGAGCATTAGAATCTTGTCCAGTTCTAATGCTATATTTATGTTGTTTTAATCTTAGTTCAAGACTTTTACCAGTTTGACCATAATAAACTTTATCGCATATTTTACAGGGAATCTTATAAACACATCCGTCAGCATTTTGGGGGAATTTTTATCAAAAGTCTTTTACTGTATCAAGATTTTTAAATACAACTTTGATATTAAAATTCTTAAGAAAGGAAGGCATATCAACCAAGTTTTCATGGTAAGGGAGAACCAACATATTTTTGGTTGAATAAGGTTGGTTGTCCCTTTTTGGATTGTAAAAAGTATTCCTAGCTATTTTAAAAGATTTATCAATTATGTTTCTTGGGTATTTTAAATCATTAGCTATTTCATAAATTTTAGAGATTTCTTCATCTATGAACTCTTTACTACAAATACGTAAAGCTCTCAAAAACATTGAAGAAAAAACAGACACTTTAACTCTATCTTGATGTGAAGAGTAATAGTGTACATAGGAACAATTATTTGTAGGTTTTCTGTAAATTTTAAATTTAAAATCAATGTTACCCTTAATAATAAAAACATCTAGGAAGGGCAATGAGTTATTTACTTCGAATTCAACAGTAAAATTTATAGAATGAGCTAAGCTATTTAATTTAACAAGGAAATGGTTTATATCTACATTCTTAGGCATAAGGCACAAAATATCATCAACATATCTATACCACTTAGCTCTATTGGGAAGGATAGTGTTAAGCAATCTTGTTTCGAAAAATTCCATATATAAGTTACTAAGAACAGGTGAAAGAGGATTTCCCATTGCCATACCAAACTTCTGAGTGTAAAACTCATCATTAAATACAAATTTTGCATCAACAATACAAAGTTTAATAAGTTTAATGATAGTAGGAACTGGCAATGGTAAATCATAATTAACCAATTCTTCAGATAAGAAACTTAGTAAATCATCAACTGGAACTTTTGTAAACAAGGAGGTAACATCAAAACTAACCATATTGAAATCATTTAAATCAGTCAAGGTGCTTAATTTATCAACTAAATCTAAGTTGTTTTTAACATTAAAATTAGAAATTTTTCCAACAATTGGGCTCAAAATATCAACAAGCCATTTAGAAAGTTTATAAGAAACTGAACCTATAGAGCTAATAATTGGTCTAACAGGATTACCAGGTTTGTGTGTTTTTATTAATCCATACATATAAGGTAAAGATGGATTAGTGGAAGTAAATTTTTTAATTAATTCTTCTTTGCCCTTCAATAGATGTTTTATTGTTTTATTGAAATTGCTGTTAACAGTTTCTAAGGGATTCTTTCTAAGTTTAGAATAGGTTTCAAAATCATCTAGGAGGTTATTCATTTTATCTTGGTAATCGGTTTCTTTCATAATTACAATTGCATTAATTTTATCTGCTTTAGTAAGACGCAAATTTTTATTATTCAAAAGTGAATCATAAGACTTAAAAAATCTTTGAGGGCAATTGGGAATATTTTGTTTTAACATTGAGCTATATACCATCCCCTTACTAATATTAATTTCAAAAACAAAAACAAACTACAAAGAAAATTAGATAATTTAATTGAAAATAGTGATTGGACAAAGCACGCTAATAACAATTTTGTAATTAACTTATCAGATGAAATATTAGATAAAAATACAACTGCTGCTCTTGGTTTCGGTTTAAGTTTTGCAACTTCAAAAAAACTTAATAATGTTGAAATTGCAAAAGCCTTTTGTAATTTAGAAAAATCCTCTGATTTATCCACTGATGAAATTTCCTTGTTAAATTAAATAGCTTAGCTCATTCTATAAATTTTACTGTTGAATTCGAAGTAAATAACTCATTGCCCTTCCTAGATGTTTTTATTATTAAGGGTAACATTGATTTTAAATTTAAAATTTACAGAAAACCTACAAATAATTGTTCCTATGTACACTATTACTCTTCACATCAAGATAGAGTTAAAGTGTCTGTTTTTTCTTCAATGTTTTTGAGAGCTTTACGTATTTGTAGTAAAGAGTTCATAGATGAAGAAATCTCTAAAATTTATGAAATAGCCAATGATTTAAAATACCCAAGGAACATAATTGATAAATCTTTTAAAATAGCTAGGAATAATTTTTACAATCCAAAAAGGGACAACCAACCTTATTCAACCAAAAATATGTTGGTTCTCCCTTACCATGAAAACTTGGTTGATATGCCTTCCTTTCTTAAGAATTTTAATATCAAAGTTGTATTTAAAAATCTTGATACAGTAAAAAGACTTTTGATAAAAAATTCCCCCCAAAATGCTGACGGATGTGTTTATAAGATTCCCTGTAAAATATGCGATAAAGTTTATTATGGTCAAACTGGTAAAAGTCTTGAACTAAGATTAAAACAACATAAATATAGCATTAGAACTGGACAAGATTCTAATGCTCTATTTATTCATGTGAGAGATTTTAACCATCCAATTGATTTTCAAAATGCTGAGAAGGTTGTATCAAGCAAGTCCATGGTTGAGAGAAATATAATAGAATCATGTTTCATTAAAAGCAGTTTTGAAAATAATATGAATATTTCTTTTGGTTTATATAAATTGGATTCATTTATAATTAATAAAATTTGGGAAGAATTTAATGATAAATTGGACTAATCTTAATTCTTGGGAAGAGTTTCAGGTCCTTTCTTATGTTCCTCTTCACAGAGTCGTGAGATGTTACGCTACTGTGAGGTGTTGTCTTTGTTAGTGTTATGTGACTGTGAGGTGTAGTCTCGCCCCTTATATAAGCCTTCTTGTCATGTTTCCTGTTATAGTTCCTTGATAATGCGAGTAGTCACGAAAGCGCTTGGAATTCCTCTATTTTTTCATAGTGGTTGTCTTGCATATTTTGATATCACCTGTTTACTGTGATCTTTTTGCATATATATATATATATATATATATATATATATATATATATATATATATATATATATATATATATATATATATGGTCCCGTGAACTAGAGCGTCTTGTGTTTTCGCTCACCATGAGGCGGTCCAAAGCAGCATGGGTTCGACTCCTTGGCTAGTCGCAGTGTTGTTATTGATCAATACCACTCGTTCGTGGATACAATAATAAATATATATATATATATATATATATATATATATATATATATATATATATATATATATAACAACACACACACACACACACACACACACACACACACACACACACACACAAAGACAGTACAAGAATGACATAGCAGCGAAAGCCAAATCTGACCCAAAGCTGCTGTACAGCCACATCAGGAGGAGAACAACAGTCAAGGACCAGGTGATCAGGCTGAGGAAGGTAGGAGGGGAGGTCACAAGAAATGACCGTGAAGTGTGTGAGGAACTCAACATGAGATTCAAAGAGGTGTTCACAAAGGAGATAGAAGGGCCTCCAGAAAGGAGGAGAGGTAGGGTACACCATCAGGTGCTGGACACAATACACACAACTGAGGAGGAAGTGAAGAGGCTACTAAGCGAGCTAGATACCTCAAAGGCGATGGGGCCGGATAACATCTCTCCATGGGTCCTGAGAGAGGGAGCAGAGGAGCTATGTGTACCCCTAACAACAATCTTCAACACATCTATCGAAACAGGGTAACTACCTGAGGTATGGAAGACAGCAAATGTAGTTCCAATTTTTAAAAAAGGAGACAGGAACGTAGCACTAAACTACAGACCAAAGTCACTGACATTTATAGTATGCAAAGTCATGGAGAAGATAGTCAGGAGAAGGGTGGTGGAGCACCTAAAAAGGAATGAGCTTTTCAACGACGGCCAACACTGTTTCAGGGACGGGAAATCCTGTGTCACAAACCTACTGGAGTTCTATGACAGGGTGACAGCAATAAGACAAGAGAGAGAGGGGTGGGTAGATTGCATATTCTTGGATTGTAAGAAGGCGTTTGACACAGTTCCACACAAGAGATTAGTGCAGAAGCTGGAGGACCAGGCAGGGATAACAAGTAAGGCACTACAATGGATCAGGGAATACCTGTCAGGAAGACAGCAGCGAGTCATGGTACGTGGCGAGGTGTCAGAGTGGGCGCCGGTGACGAGCGGGGTTCCACAGGGGTCAGTCCTGGGACCAGTGCTGTTTCTGGTATTTGTGAACGACATGATGGAAGGAATAGACTCCGAAGTGTCCCTGTTTGCAGATGATGTGAAGTTGATGAGAAGAATTCAATCGGACGAGGACCAGGCAGAACTACAAAGGGATCTGGACAGGCTGCAAGCCTGGTCTAGCAATTGGCTCCTGGAGTTCAACCACACCAAGTGCAAAGTCATGAAGATTGGGGAAGGGCAAAGAAGACCGCAGACGGAGTACAGTCTAGGGGGTCAGAGACTGCAAACCTCAATCAAGGAAAAAGATCTTGGGGTGAGTATAACACCGGGCACATCTCCTGAGGCGCACATCAACCAAATAACTGCTGCAGCATATGGGCGCCTAGCAAACCTAAGAACAGCATTCCCACATCTTAATAAAGAATCGTTCAGAACCCTGTATACTGTGTACGTTAGGCCCATACTGGAGTATGCAGCACCAGTTTGGAACCCACATCTAGCCAAGCACGTGAAGAAGCTCGAGAAAGGGCAAAGGTTTGCAACAAGACTAGTCCCGGAGCTAAGGGGTAAGTCCTACGAGGAGAGGTTAAGGGAAATCGACCTGACGACACTGGAGGACAGGAGAGACAGGGGGGACATGATAACAACATATAAGATACTGAGAGGAATTGACAAAGTGGACAGAGACAGAATGTTCCAGAGATGGGACACAGCAACAAGGGGACACAGTTGGAAGTTGAAGACTCAGATGAATCACAGAGATGTTAGGAAGTATTTCTTCAGTCACAGAGTGGTCGGGAAGTGGAATAGTTTAGGAAGCGATGTAGTGGAGACAGGCTCAATATATTGCTGTAAGAAGAGGTATGACAAAGCACATGGCGCAGGGAGAGTGACCCAGTAGCTTTCAGTGAAGAGGCGGTGCCAGGAGCTATGAATCGACCCCTGCAACCACAACTAGGTGAGTACACACACACACTCTTGTGAGGGCCACAGTTGTGAAGGTGACTGGCAGTTTAAGGCAGTGTGTTGTGGTTGTCTTAAGAGCTCTTTCTCGGCAGCTAGTTGTACCCTTTTCGTTTTGTTTACTTTTTACACCATGTGACATTAGTGCATCACGTCACACCGTGTGACAGTACCATGTCACACCATGTGACAGTACCATGTCACCGTGTGATAGTACCATGTCACCGTGTGACAGTACCATGTCACACCATGTGACAGTACCATGTCACACCGTGTGACAGTACCATGTCACACGGTGTGACAGTACCATGTCACATGGTGTGACAGTACCATGTCACACGGTGTGACAGACATGAGAGTGGTCGCCACCTAGCTGGGTCGTCCCCCTCAAGACAGCCTTGTCTTGTAAGGCTTCTCAGGGCAACGCTTATTTCCAGCTCTCGGATTTCTTATTAAAATTTATTTTCCTCTTATTTTTTTTGTTTTGTTTCAGCTGGGCTGAAACGTGCCGTCCTTACGGCGGTATTTTCACCGACAGACCAACCAGGCTGTAATGGATATGTGGGTCAGTGGACCACCAACATCAACAGCCTGGTTGACCAGGGAAGCACCAGACGAGCCTGGCCCATGGCCGGGCTCCGGGAACTCATCAAAAGTATATCAGAGGTATATGTCTGTCTCTTGGGACAAAAGTACACCTGACTAAATTTAACAATGAGAGATCAGTTGAATAAAATTTAAATGTGTATGCTACAGTGCACGGTAAAAATGGCACGTGGAGGCTACCTAGAGGGTATTTTGGGGGTCAGCGCCCCCGTGAAATTTGTAATTACTGTTCTTGGCTTACTTCTTTCAGGTCTAGTGCAGTAGAATGGTAGCGTAGGTGTAGAGATACGGCCGTAGACTAGAACTGAGTTTATTGTTCGAAAGGTGTAGGTATAGACGGGGGCAGAGCGTGAGGGGACCAGGAAGCCAGCTTGGGGAACCTGCTTCAATGAGGTAGGCTGGAGAAGTGAGAGAGTCTCAGAGTGGCGTCTCACTGACTTGGGTAGGCCTACAGATGGCAGCACTGGAGTGCCGCGAAATGTGAAAGGAACTAACAGGGAGCATAGGCTGTCTACAAATTAGAGGGGAAGCTACAGTGAAGTACTTGCCCAACTTCTCTTGTCCTCATATCTGACATAGACAGGAATTTAAACCATAGCACTATATCACCCTTTGCAGACGATACTAGACTCTGTAATAGAGTGACATCAATTGAAGACAGAGAACCTCCAAGCTGACGTTAACCGTCTTCCAGTGGGCTTATGACAACAATATACCTGTATACCTTGTACTGTATATCTTGCCTGTATACCTTGTGCTGTATACCTTGCCTGTATACCTTGTACTGTATACCTTGCCTGTATACCTTGTACTGTATACCTTGCCTGTATACCTTGTACTGTATACCTTGCCTGTATACCTTGTACTGTATACCTTGCCTGTATACCTTGTACTGTATACCTTGCCTGTATACCTTGTACTGTATACCTTGCCTGTATACCTTGTACTGTATACCTTGCCTGTATACCTTGTACTGTATACCTTGCCTGTATACCTTGTACTGTATACCCTGCTTGTATACCTTGTACATGTACTTATAGTAAATAAAGATATTATTATTATTATTAGTAGTAGTAGTAGTAGTATTAAATATGATCTTCAATGATGACACATTCTTCTGTGTATTGGACAGAGGAAGCCACTGGTTGGCGAAACGTTTCCACAATAAAGATATCCCTTTGATATACCTTTGATGAGTTTCGAGAGTCTCTCTACTCTCGGAGGCTGACCATTGGCTAGGCGTGTCTGGTGCTTGCCTGGTCAACCAGGCTGTTGCTGCTGGAGGCCCACTGTCCCACAGCCTGGTTGATCTGGCAATGTTTCTGATATCTTCTGGTAAGATGTTGAATAGTCTGGGGCCACGAATGTTGATACAGTGTTCCCTTATTGTGCGTACCGAACCCCTGCTCCTCACTGGGTTTGGTTTACACTTCCATATCTCTCACTCCAGTATGTTGTTATGGCAGTGTGCAGATTTGGGACCAGGCCCTCGAGTACTTTCCAGGTATATATCATTTCTCTCTCCTCCGCTTCAGTGAGTACATATTTAAGACTTTAAGGCGTCCCAGTAATTTAAATGTTTTACTGCCTCTATGTGTGTCGTAAACGATCTCTGTATTTGTTCCAGCTCTGATATTTCTCTGGCAGTCATCACTGAGCAGTATTCTCAGTGAGGGAGCACTAGCGATTTGAAGAGTGTCACCATCGTCATTATTTCCCTTGTTTTGAAAGTTCTCAACATCCACCCCGTCATTCTCCTGGCTGTCGTGATCTTTGTCTTATTATGTTCTTTGAAAGAAAGGTCAGCTGACATAATTATTTCAAAGTCTTTTACGTGTTCCTTTCGTTCTATTTGGTTATCCTCATGAGTTTTGTATATATATAGTGTTCCTTTTGAGTTCTTCATTCTTTCCAAACCTAAGCAGCTAGAACTTATCACCACAGAACCTGCTTATGTCCTCCTGTAATTTTTCAGTGTCCTCTACCGTAGTGACTTTCATGCTTATTTTAGTGTCATCTGCAAATGATGATACAAAAGTGTGATGGGTGTTTTTATCTATGTCTGCTATGAGGATCTGTATCTGGCTTCTGCAATGAGTATGTTGAGTCATTATGTGAGTCAAGAGCCTTCATTGATGACATAGAATCAGTAATGATGATAGAATCAAGCTCAGTGTCATGAGTTAACTTTAGCACCATTGGGATGGCAAACAATTCAGTTTGCAGTGTAGACGCCCAGTTGTTAATTCTGATGCCTAACTCAACAAAGTTCATGTTGTTCTTAACAAGGGAGGTGGCAACCTCCATCAGTGTATTTAACTTGTGATAAATTATTAATACTAGTTAGACGAGAAATTTCTTCCTGAAGCAGTTGCTTTTACAGGTGATTTAAGGAAGGTATTACTAGTGACGAGCTTCTTGAGAGGGGCTTGTAGGTATGTGATATTAAGTGAACACATCTTCCATGGAGGGAAAATATGTTCTTGTCTACAGTGATACAGTTCGTTCAAGTTATAAAACTTAATACAATTGCATGTTTTCACAACCCATTTAGACATTTAGTAAGATTCATTGTGACAGTGTCTGGTTCATTTCTTAACATTCTAATACCAAGTACAGTGTTAATCTCAACAATCCTATCACTGATACTAGAGATACCAAGCTCCTTCCTCATATTAAGAACCTTTGCAGATTTGGGACAGCCAAGAATAATTCCGAGGGCTTCATTTTGCATTAACACCAAGAGTTGGAGAACTTTCCCTAGCTAATATGAACATGGGAGCAGCATAATCTATTAAGGACCTAATATAGAACATGTACATCATTCTCACTATTCTCACATTAGCACCATAGTTGGGGCAGCAGCAATAGCCGGATTGACCAGGCTAACACCAGACAAGCCTGGCCCACTGCCAGGCTGCGGATTAGGAAAACTCTGGAAAACCATCACAGGTATATCACAGGGAAGGGTTGTAGTGAAGGGTATGTCACAGGAGCTTGGTCGTTAAACACCTTTAATTTATCCACACTCAATGACCTTCAATTCTTCATTCCTCCCTTCCCTTCCGTCCTCCCTCCCTCCCTCTCTCTTTTCCTTCCTCCCTCCCTCTCTCTTTTCCTTCCTCCCTCCCTCTCTCTTTTCCTTCCTCCCTTCCTCCTTCACTCCCTCCCTTTCTCCATCCTTAGCTTCCTTCCTCCCTCTCCAACAGTGTCCCCACATCCTTGTAGGTGTATAAGTGTGACGTGCCTCATCCTCCCCCTCCCCCCATCTACCCTCACTTCTCTCACGTTTGTGTCTAATAATTTTTTCCTGTCCACTCCCTCTTAGACTGTTGTGAGGGATACCGACCTGTGAGAGATACCTACCCATGAGGGATACTGTCCTCATATGTATCACTCAGGGATAACCCTCACAGGGAGGTTGTGAGGAAAAAGCCCTAAAAAAAAGTGTGGGGGGGGGTTATGGTTGTTCGGACACCCAGGAACAATTAACGTGTCACCGCCCGCACTACCATCTAGCGGGCTGAGGCTAAACTTAAGTTCCTCGGGTCTGATTTGCTTTAATTTCTACTCCTGGTAGTATTAACCTTACCTGGTGGGGGTTGAAGTTTGGAGAATAACTTCACCTCCACTCTTCTCCTGATCAGCTCTGCCACTGGCCTGGTCAACCAGGGTAGACGCTAGTTAATTGGAACAAGATCCCTGTCAGCAGGACATATTGGGACATGACTCCTCATCTCTTTGAAATATAAAGTGTGATACTGCGACCAAGTATTGACAGGATTTCCAGAACACCGGACGAACACCGCCACACAGGATAACACCGGACGAACACCGCCACCCAGGATAATACCGGACGAACACCGCCACCCAGGATAACACCGGACGAACACCGCCACCCAGGATAACACAGGACGAACACCGCCACCCAGGATAACACCGGACGAACACCGCCACCCAGGATAACACAGGACGAACACCGCCACCCAGGATAACACCGGACGAACACCGCCACCCAGGATAACACCGGACGAACACCGCCACCCAGGATAACACCGGACGAACACCGCCACCCAGGATAACACAGGACGAACATCGCCACCCAGGATAACACAGGACGAACACCGCCACCCAGGATAACACCGGACGAACACCGCCACCCAGGATAACACCGGACGAACACCGCCACCCAGGATAACACAGGACGAACACCGCCACCCAGGATAACACAGGACGAACACCGCCACCCAGGATAACACAGGACGAACACCGCCACCCAGGATAACACAGGACGAACACCGCCACCCAGGATAACACCGGACGAACACCGCCACCCAGGATAACACCGGACGAACACCGCCACCCAGGATAACACAGGACGAACACCGCCACCCAGGATAACACAGGACGAACACCGCCACCCAGGATAACACAGGACGAACACCGCCACCCAGGATAACACAGGACGAACACCGCCACCCAGGATAACCAACACCGTTTCTTCTGAAACATCACCGAAGATCATCCTGGGAATAAGATACTCCTGTCTCAACATAATACTGGAACCACAGCGGCCAATTTTATTTTACTTAATTTTAATTAAAATCCTTAGAAAATTATCTTAGTTATTATTCCTCAAGTTATTCATAATTTATTTTTTCATTCTTTTGTTCAGGCGGAAGGCGTTCCCCTGACAGAGGAGATATTCCTCACATAGTTTCTTCCACATTCTAACCCCCCCCCCCCCATCTCTCTCCTCTTCTTTCTTTCCCGTTCTGTTATCTATGACCCTCTCTGCCTACCCCTTTCCTGGGATTTAATCTTCCCCTTTCCCCAGTTTGTTACTCTGCCTTCCCTCTCACATCCTGTGACCTTCCCTCTCACATCCTGTGACCTTCCCTCTCACATCCTGTGACCTTCCTTCTCTTCCTCGACTTCATTGATCCTCCTCCTGGGTGATGGCTCCTTGTCACGTCTCCGCTCCTTCCCTTCTGCTTTTCAATCATCGTCGCCTTGTTTGACCGCATTATCTCATCATCTTTGCCTGTACATTTATTGTTACCCCCACCCCATACTTCTCTCTCTCTCTCTCTCTCTCTCTCTCTCTCTCTCTCTCTCTCTCTCTCTCTCTCTCTCTCTCTCTCTCTCTCTCGATAGAACTGCCACACGGTCTTCCATGTGTTATCTCAGGTTAAATCTACATAAGTGTTCAATAATGTACAGTATAGCTCACGACTATGTACAAATTTATACCATTGGTTGATGGCCCGGTCAGTCAGACTTGAGGGCCTCGTCACAAACCTGCACACGGCCATAACAGCATATTGGAATGAGAGATATGGGAAGAAATGAAAAATAAATCCAGTGAAAAGCAGGGGTGCGGAGGACACAATAAGGGAACACTGTATCAACATTCGTGGCCCCAGATTATTCAACATCTTACCAGATGTCAGAAACACTGCTGGGACAAGTGTATACCTGGATTATACCGGGAGAGGGTTTAGGGGGTCAACGCCCCCACGGCCCCGATCCGTGACCAAGCCTTCAAGAGAAAACTGGACAAGTATCTTCACCAGGTAATTGATCAACCAGGCTGTGATGGATATGGGGGTAGCAGCAACAGTCTGGTGAGCCAGGTAAACACCAGACAAGCCTGGCACAACGCCAGGCTCCGGGAGTTGAAAAACTCGGGAAAGTCATTGAAGGTATGTATAAGGCGGTTGGTGCTAGTAGCATGCCAGGAGGAATTGGTCAACTTCATTCCAAGCTGTGGTTCGTACATTGGACTACGTGGCGGCCAACAGTAACAACCTGGTTGATCAGATCCTGATCCACCAGGAAACCTGGTCGAGGACTGGGCCGCGGGGGCGTTGACCCCCGGAACACCCTCCAGGTAGACTCCAGGTAGTCTCTTGGTAAATTGTCCATGTTTGGCTGGGATGACATCAGAGAATGTTAATTTAAAAGACTTTAACGATATATACATAATAGGAGACATCACCGGCATGAAGTATATTGCTTTATCTATAAACAGACAATTACAATAAAAAAAAGCAACATTGAAATATGAAGAGAACGGAAAGACATTAGAGTTTCTCTGAGTGGTGGTGATGGTAGTGTTGGTAGTAGTGGTGTTAGTGGTAGTGTTGGGAATAATTATGTCTGCTGATCTGTCTTTTAAAGACCATAACAAGACAAAGATCACAACAGCCAGGAAGATGACAGGGTGGGTATTGAGAACTTTCAAAACAAGGGAAATAATGCCGATGGTGACACTCTTCAAATCGCTAGTGCTCCCCCACTTAGAATACTGCTCAGTGCTGACGGCCCCGTTCAGGGCAGGAGAAATATCAGAGCTGGAACAAATTCAGAGATCGTTTACGGCTCACATTGAGCCATTGAAACATCTAAATTATTGGGAACGCCTTCAAGTCTTGAACATGTACTCATTGGAGCGGAGGAGAGATACATGATAAAATATCCTTGAGGGCCTGGTCCCAAATCTGCACACTGCCATAACAACATACTGGAGTGAGATATATGGGAGGAAGTGTAAAATAAACCCAGTGAGGAGCAGGGGTGCGGTGGGGACAATACTAGAGCACTGTATCAACATCCGGGGTCCAAGATATCCGAAACACGGCTGGAACCAGTGTAGAAGCCTTCAAGAGGAAACTGGACAAGTATCTTCACCAGGTGCCAGATCAACCAGGCTGTGATGGATATGTGGGGCAGCGGGCCTCCAGCAGCAACAGCCTGGTTGACCAGGCAAGCACCATACGAGCCTGGCCCATGGCCGGGCTCAGAGAGTAGATAAACTCTCGAAACTCTTCAAAGGTATATCAAAGGTTGTTAGTGGTAGTGTTGGTAATAGTGGTGGTAGTGGTAGTGTTGGCAGTGGTAGTGGTGATGGGAGTGTTGGTAGTGGTGACGGTAGTGTTGGTAGTGGTTGTCGTAGTGTTGGCAGTGGTGGTGGTAGTGTTGTTAGTGGTAGTGGTGATGGTAGTGTTGGTAGTGGTGATGGTAGCGTTGGTAGTGTTGTTAGTGGTAGTGGTGATGGAAATGTTGGTAGTGGTGATGATAGTGTTGGGGGGTAGTGGTGATGGTAGTGTTGGTAGTGGTGATGGTAGTGTTGGTAGTGGTGATGGTAGTGCTGTTAGTGGTTGTGGTAGTGTTGTTAGTGGTGGTGGTAGCGTTGCTAATGGTGGTGGTAGTATTGGTAGTGGTGATTGTAGTGTTGGTGGTAGTGGTGGTGGTAGTGTTGGTGGTTGTGGTGGTGTTAGTGGTAGAGTGGTGGTAGTGGCTGTGGTGGTGTTAGTGGTAGAGTGGTGGTAGTGCTGGTGGTGGTGGTAGTGTTATTGGTAATGTTGGTGGTAGTAGAGTTGGTGGTGGTAGTGTTGGTAATGGTGGTGGTAGTAGTAGTTTTGGTGGGTTTTGGTAATGATGGTAGTCGTGGTGGTGGTGGTAATGTTAGTGTTGGTAGTGGTGGTGATAATGAAGACAGATAAGGACAACACTGGCTGGTGTTGCATCACTGGGGGGTCAACGTCCTGGTGTTGCGTCACTGGGGGTCAACGTCCTGGTGTTGCGTCACTGGGGGTCAACGTCCTGATGTTGCGTCACTGGGGGTCAACGTCCTGGTGTTGCGTCACTGGGGGTCAACGTCCTGGTGTTGCGTCACTGGGGGTCAACGTCCTGGTGTTGCGTCACTGGGTCAACGTCCTGGTGTTGCATCACTGGGGGTCAACGTCCTGATGTTGCGTCACTGGGGGTCAACGTCCTGGTGTTGCGTCACTGGGGGTCAACGTCCTGGTGTTGCGTCACGGGGGTCAACGTCCTGGTGTTGGATCACTGGGGGTCAACGTCCTGGTGTTGCGTCACTGGGGGTCAACGTCCTGGTGTTGCGTCACTGGGGTCAACGTCCTGGTGTTGCATCACTGGGGGTCAACGTCCTGGTGTTGCGTTACTGGGGTCAACGTCCTGGTGTTGCGTCACTGGGGTCAACGTCCTGGTGTTGCATCACTGGGGTCAACGTCCTGATGTTGCGTCACTGGGGTCAACGTCCTGATGTTGCGTCACTGGGGTCAACGTCCTGGTGTTGCGTCACTGGGGTCAACGTCCTGGTGTTGCGTCACTGGGGGTCAACGTCCTGGTGTTGCGTCACTGGGGGTCAACGTCCTGGTGTTGCGTCACTGGGGGTCAACGTCCTGGTGTTGCGTCACTGGGGGTCAACGTCCTGGTGTTGCGTCACTGGGGGTCAACGTCCTGGTGTTTATTTACTCAACACTCTCTTTTATGCTTGTCATTTTTCCTTTTTCTCTCTCTCTGAAGATTCATGTCTGTGATGCTTCTTGTCTGTGATGGTTCATGTCACTGTGATGGTTCATGTCTGTGGTGGTTCATGTCTGTGATGGTGCATGTCTTTGATGATTCATCTCACTGTGATGGTTCATCTCAAAGTGATGATTCATCTCAATGTGATGGTTTATGTCTGTGATGGTTCATGTCTCAGTGTGATGGTTTATGTCTGTGATGGTTCATGTCATTGTGATGGTTCATGTCATTGTGATGGTTCATGTCACTGTGATGGTTCATGTCTGTGATGGTTCATATCTGTGATGGTTCATGTCTCTGTGTGATGGTTCATGTCTCTGTATGATGGTTCATGTCTCTGTATGATGGTTCATGTCTGTGATGGTTCATGTCTCTGTGTGATGGTTCATGTCTGTGATGGTTAATGTGTGTGATGGTTCATGTCTGTGTGATGGTTCATGTCACTGTGATGGTTCATGTTACTGTGATGGGTCATGTCTGTGTGTGATTTTTCATATATTTGTGTGATGGTTCATGTCTCTGTGTGATGGTTCATGTCTGTGATGGTTCATGTCTCTGTATGATGGTTCATGTCTGTGATGGTTCATGTCTCTGTGATGATTCATGTCTGTGTGATAGTTCATGTCTCTGTGATGGTTCATGTCACTGTGATGGTTCATGTCACTGGGACGGTTCATGTCTGTGTGATGGTTCATGTATTTGTGTGATGGTTCATGTATTTGTGTGATGGTTCATGTCTTTGTGTGATGGCTCATGTCTGTGATGGTTCATGTCTCTGTGATGATTCATGTCTGTGTGATAGTTCATGTCTCTGTGATGGTTCATGTCTCTGTGATGGTTCATGTCACTGGGACGGTTCATGTCTGTGTGTGATGGTTCATGTCTGTGTGTGATGGTTCATGTATTTGTGTGATGGTTCATGTCTGTGTGATGGTTCATGTCTGTGATGGTTCATGTCTCTATGATGGTTCATGTCTGTGATGGTTCATGTCTCTGTGATGATTCATGTCTGTGTGATAGTTCATGTCTCTGTGATGGTTCATGTCACTGTGATGGTTCATGTCACTGGGACGGTTCATGTCTGTGTGTGATGGTTCATGTATTTGTGTGATGGTTCATGTATTTGTGTGATGGTTCATGTCTTTGTGTGATGGCTCATGTCTGTGTGTTATGGTTCATGGTTTGTCTGTGTTATGGTTCATGGTTTATGTCTGTGTGTGATGGTTCATGGTTTATGTCTGTGTGATGGTTCATGGTTTATGTCTGTGTGTGATGGTTTATGTCTGTGATGGTTCATGTCTCTGTGATGGTTCATGTCTCTGTGATGGTTCATGTATCTTTGTGATGGTTCATGTCTCTGTGATGATTCATGTCTCTGATGGCTCATGTCTGTGTGTTATGGTTCATGGTTTGTCTGTGTTATGGTTCATGGTTTATGTCTGTGTGTGATGGTTCATGGTTTATGTCTGTGTGTGATGGTTTATGTCTGTGATGGTTCATGTCTCTTTGTGATGGTTCATGTCTCTGTGATGGTTCATGTCTCTGATGGTTCATGTCTGTGTGTGATGGTTCTTGTCTCTGTGATGGTTCATGTCCGTGTGTGATGGTTCGTGTCTGTACTCACCTAGTTGTGGTTACAGGGGTCGATTCACAGCTCCTGGCCCCGCCACTTCACTGGTCGCTACTAGGTCACTTCCTGCTCCATGAGCTTTATCATACCTCTTCTTAAAGCAATGTGTGGATCCTGCCACCAGTACATCACTTTCCAGACTATTCCACTTTCTGACAACTCTGTGACTGAAGAAATACTTCTTAACATCCCAATTGTGACCCCTTGTTGTTGTGTCCCATCTCTGGAACATCATGTCACTGTCCTCCTTGTCGATTCCTCTCAGTATTTTATATGTTGTTATTATAATCCCCCCTATCTTTCCTGTCCTCCAGTGTCGTCAGGTCGATTTCCCTTAACCTTTCCTCGTAGGACATGCCCCTTAGCTAGTCTCGTTGCAAACCTTTGCACTTTCTCTAATTTCCTTACGCGCTTGACTAGGTGTGAGTTCCAAACTTTTGCTGCATACTCCTATATGGGCCTGTTGTACACGGTGTACAGAGTCCTGAACGATTCCTTATTGAGATGTCGGAATGCTATTCTTAGGTTTGCTAGGCACCCGTATGCTGCAGCAGTTATTTGGTTGATGTGCTCCTCAGGAGATGTGCTCGGTGTTATACTTACACCAAGATCCTTTTTCTTGAGTGAGGTTTGTAGTCTCTGGCCTTCCTAGACTGTACTGCGTCTGCGGTCTTCTTTGCCCTTCTCCAATCTTCATGACTTTGCATTTAGTGGGATTGAACTCCAGGAGCCAGTTTCTGGATCAGGCCTGTAGCCTGTCCAGATCCCTTTGTAGTCCTGCTTGGTCCTCCTCCAATTGAATTCTTCTCATCAACTTCACATCATCTGCAAACAGGGACACTTCGGAGTCTATTCCTTCCGTCATGTCGTTCACATATACCAGAAACAGCACCGGTCCTAGAACTGATCCCTGTGGAACCGCACTCGTCACAGGCACCCACTCTGACACCTCGTCACGTACTATGACTCGCTGATGTTTTCCCGTCAGGTATTCTCTGATCCATTGCAGTGCCTTCCCTGTTATACCTGCCTGGTCCTCCAGCTTTTGTACTAATCTCTTGTGTGGAACTGTGTCAAAAGCCTTCTTACAGTCCAATAAAATGCAGTCTTCCCACCCCTCTCTTTCTTGTCTTACTGCTGTCACCCGGTCATAGAACTCCAGGAGGTTTGTGACACAGGATTTCCCGTCCCTGAAACCGTGCTGGTTGTCGTTTATAAGTTCATTCCTTTCTAGGTGCTCCACCACTCTTCTGATAATCTTGTCCATGACTTTGCATACTAAACATGTCAGTGACACTGGTCTCTAGTTTAATGCTTCGTGTCTGTCTCCTTTTTTTAAAAATTGGACTACATTTGCTGTCTTCCATATCTCAGTTAGTCGCCCTGTTTCGATAGCTGTGTTGAAGATTGTTGTTAGTAGTACACAGAGGGCCTCTGCTCTCTCTCTCTCAGGACCAGTGGTTAGATGTTATCCGGCTCCATCGCCTTTGAGGTATCTAGCTCGCTTAGCAACCTCTTTACCTTCTCCGTTGTATGTACTGTGTCCAACACCTCTCCGTCTTTCTGGAGTCCCTTCTGTCTCCTCTCTGAATACTTCTTTGAATCTCATGTTGAGTACCTCACATACTTCTCGGTCGTTTCTTGTGATCTTCCCTCCTTCCTTCCTCAGCCTGATTACCTTGTCCTTGACTGTTGTTTTCCTAATGATGTGGCTGTATAACAGCTTCGGGTCAGATTTGGCTTTCACTGTTATGTCATTTTCATATTGTCGTTGGGCCTCCCTCCTTACCTGAGCATATTCATTTCTGTCTCTACGACTGCTCTCCTTATTTCCCTCGGTCCTTTACCTTCTATACTTCTTCCAGTCTCTAGCTCACTTGGTTTTGGCCTCTGTACACCTTTGGGTGAACCAAGGGCTCGTCCTGGCCTTCTCGTTATTTCTGTTACCCTTGGGTACAAACCTCTCCTCAGCTTCCATGCATATTGTTGTCACATATTCCATCATCTCATTTACTGATCTCCCTGCCAGTTCTCTGTCCCACTGAACCTCGTGCAGGAAATTCTTCATGCCTGTGTAGTCTCATCACTTGTAGTTTGGCTTCATTCGTCCTGTAGTTCGTGCTTCCCTCTCCACTTGTAACTCATATGTATTCGAAGCTCAGAACCACGTTGTCACTGGTCTTTCATATATCTGTGTGTGATGGTTCATGTGTGTGTGTGATGGTTTATGTCTGTGTGTGAGGGGTCATGTCCGTATGTGATGGTTCATATCACTGTGTGATGGTTCATGTCTGTGTGTGAGGGGTCATGTCCGTGTGTGATGGTTCATATCACTGTGTGATGGTTCATATTTCTATGTGAGGGTTCATGTCTCTGTGTGATGGTTCATGTTACTGTGTGAAGGTTCATGTCTGTGTGTGATGGTTCATGTCTGTGTGTGAGGGTTCATGTCTGTGTGTGATGGTTCATGTCTGTGTGTGAGGGTTCATGTCCGTGTGTGATGGTTCATGTCTACATGTGATGGTTCATGTCTCTGTGATGGTTCATGTCACTGTGTGATGGTTCATGTCTCTGTGTGATGGTTCATGTCTTTGTGTGATGGTTCATGTATTTGTGTGAAGGTTCATGTCTTTAATGGTTCATGTCAATGTTTGATGGTTCATGTCTGTGTGAGGGTTCATGTCACTGTGTGATGGTTCATGCTCTATGTGATTGTTCATGTCACTGTGTGATGGTTCATGTTTCTATGTGATGGTTCATGTCTATGTGATGGTTCATGTCACTGTGTGATGGTTCACGCCTCTATGTGATTGTTCATGTCACTGTGGGATGGTTCATGTTTCTGTGTGATGGTTCATGTCTCTGTGTGATGGTTCATGTGACTGTGTGATGGTTCATGTCTTTGTGTGATGGTTCATGTCACTGTGTGATGGTTCATGTTTCTGTGTGATGTTTCATATATGTAATGGTTCATGTCTGTGTGGGATGGTTCATGTCTCTATGTGATGGTTCAGGTTTGTGTGTATTGATTCATGTCACTGTGTGATGGTTCATGTCTTTATGTGATGATTCATGTGTCTGTGTGATGGTTCATTTCTCTGTATGATGGTCCATGTCCTGGTATGATGGTTCATTTCTCTGTATGATGGTCCATGTCCTGGTATGATGGTTCATTTCTCTGTATGATGGTTCATGTCTGCTGCACAGATTACTTGACAAGAAAGGCAGCCAGAGTATAATTGTGTTTATAGTGGTAGTATCAGTGACACAAGACAGCTCATTACTTAACACACTAATGTTTTTTCTAACTTTTGTTCCTCTCCCCGCGACTGCTGAATTAATTTCATGCCACACTTCCTCATCTCCCATACAATAATATAACCTGCCCTCACCTCCCAGTTCAATAATATGACCTGCCCTCACCGCCCATGCAATAATATAACCTGCCCTCACCTCCCAGTTCAATAATATGACCTGCCCTCACCGCCCATGCAATAATATAACCTGCCCTCACCTCCCAGTTCAATAATATGACCTGCCCTCACCTCCCATGCAATAATATAACCTGCCCTCACCTCCCAGTTCAATAATATGACCTGCCCTCACCTCCCATGCAATAATATAACCTGCCCTCACCTCCCAGTTCAATAATATGACCTGCCCTCACCTCCCATGCAATAATATAACCTGCCCTCACCTCCCAGTTCAGTAATATCACCCACCTTCACCACACTGGTTACGTGTTTAGTCTACAAGGTGTCCTATATGGAATCTAGTTGAATCTAACATGTAAGCTCTAGAGTCACCAATTAGTTAAGCCGTACTGCATGTATTAGTTTAAGGAGATTAATTTTATAATTAAATAAGCAACAAAGACGACGACAAAGGTGAATCTGAGATGTGTATTGGGTTGTGCCTATTGCTCGTGGCCCATGAGAACTTCTGTTGGTCCAGAACTTTGAAGAACCTTGCTGCAAACTTGCCTCTGGCCCAGTGTGAACTTCTGGTGACCCAGAACTTTGAAGAACCTTTCTGCAGTTTTAACAAACAGCCAAGTTCTTTTTATCTACCAATATTGTTTTTTGCCTCGAGGACTGAGCACTCTTACTGTGAGTAAATACATTGAATATGCAGACAACACTTAACCCAAATAATTGACACGCCATGACGATACCAACTCCAAGATTTAGATATCACTGTCTTTATAATTAATATATATCACTTCCTTTACATATTTCCATTTAAAAAATGCAGCAAATCATGCATTTTGTTGTTGTAAATTGGTACCAGGATTTGAGGTTGGTGTTTATGGTCTTGTAGGGTATTGATGCTGACAACGAGGGATTGAGTTTCTCATTATAACCCTGAGTCTCAGCCTGGTTGTGGCATCTTAGGTGCCAGAGACCCGTCTTTACACCACAGTGTCTGCAGGTGCTAGTACCCAGACCTGAAGGTTACCTGAAGACGGGGGTCGCCGTCTCTCCCCTCCCCCCCCATCCCCTGATCCTGTCCCAGACAAGACTTCTTAAAGGCACGATCAACAGGCTATTGTTGCAAGATGTATGCGCTGCAACATAGGCCCCACAGCCCTGCTGCTCAGAAAAAAAACGAAGCTATGAAGGACGTTGAGGAGTTTTAGTCCCTTTACACTTACTAAGTTATCACTGTGTACTTATGGCACCCTGCTTTTCATTGGCGGTATTTTGTACCGCCTGAAGGAAGTAATTTGGTATGCAGATTTGGGATCAGTCCCTCCAGAACTTTCCAGGTGTAAATTATGATGTATTTTTCTCGCCTATATTACAAGGAGTGCAGTTCCGAGGGAATTCAAGCGTTCCCAGTAATTTAGGTGCTTGACTGAATTTGTACCAGCAGTGAAGGTCTCTGTATATTCTCCAGCTTTGCAATTTCGCCTGCGTTAAATGGTGCCGTTAGTGTGCAGCAATAATCAAGTCGAGAGAGAGAGAGAACAAGTGATTTGACAACTGTCAACATTGGCTTTGTGCGTAAGAGAGAGAGAGATCGAGAGAGATCATTAATACCAATACTGCTTTTCAGTTAATGTAGTCACAAGGTATCTAAATACCAGCAAGGACATTAATTTTACACATTAAGTTGAAGGTTGATCCAGCAGCCTATTGGTGTTGGCCTCAGACTCAGGTGAAGGTCGGGTGGGTCCTGGTGAAGAGCCAGGAAGAACGTTATCAGGTTTCTGCGTGGCTACCCAGGCTAGACGCTCCCTCTTCTGCCTTATATGTTGAGTGACGCCCAGGGTCAGTCTGCTGCTGTTGAGCTGTTGCTGCTTCTGCTGCTAAGCTGCTGCTGCTGAATGCTGCTTCTGCTGGGGTGTTGCTGTTGCTGGCGTGCTGTTCTTGTGCACAAGGTCTACATTAATTATGTACCACTGAGAAAACCCAAAAGAAGGTCAATTATAGCGTAGAAGAATGTACAGAAGAAAAATGGATTACAGGACTGCTGAACAACGTGAATATGTCATGACGAAGGAGAGATGATCATGACGAGAGGTCTCCACACACTGCAAGACACAACAAATATCTCCACAATGTAAATTCAAGTATCTTCCTTTAGAACGGATACTAGATAAATGGTCAGTCATTCCATCGACTCAGGCTGGAGTACTGATAACCTCAATCTCCTTCGTCTTCACTATTCTTCTCTGTATTGGACTGATGACCACTGTGAAACGTTCCTAAAGATACCCAAGTGTTTCATCTGTTATTTATCACTGCCAGCTGGGTGAACTATTAACACAATTTAAATGCTAGCCTTCTGCATCTTCTCTTTCTCTCTCTCTCTCTGCTCTTCTCTCTCTCTCATCTCTCTCTCTCTCTCTCTCTCTACTCTCTCTCACTCTCTCTCTCTCTCTCTCTCTACTCTCTCTCTCTCTCTCTCTCTCTCTCTCTCTCTCTCTCTCTCTCTCTCTCTCTCTCTCTCTCTCTCTCTCTCTCCCCTCTCTCTCTCTCTCTCTCTCTCTCTCTCTCTCTCTCCCCTTCTCTCTCTCTCTCTCTCTCTCTCTCTCTCTCTCTCTCTCTCTCTCTCTCTCTCTCTCTCTCTCTCCTCTCTCTCTCTCTGCAGTGAGCACACAAGTCTTGTAACAAGTAATGCACTCAGAGAGAGCTGGAGTTGGTGGTGTTTACACCTGGTCACACCGAGGATCGTCGTGTCGTTGCTTTTTATGGATTTCTGCTTTGCCCTTCAGAGTGCGCCTTAGCTTTTTTTCAGCTGAGATAATTCTTCAGCTTTAACAGTAATTTATTATTATGGTAATGATATTTTGAGAGGCCTATCCAGAGGAGAGAATCATACAAGCTAAACTTAGAGCAAGAGTACTTAACGTATCACTCAGAAATTTTCAGTGATGACAGCGGGGGGGTACGGCCAGCAGGGAGCTCATCCAAGCCACGTACACCACTAACGCAATTTTCCCTTACGTCTACACCGGCACATCTTGCTTTCCCAGCACGAAGTTGCTGCTTTAGCGTAGCCGTGACCGTGCTGCCGCTTCCTCGCCAATTTCCCCTTCAGTGAGGACGCAATTTAACGGAGAAATTAAGATTTTTTTCTTATTTGAAGTGTCCAGAATTCGTTAAGACCTGATGGAGCTGTCTATAAACAGCCGCCTATCTCCTGGTCAATATTCAAGTCCCATTCGAAGAAGTCCAGAGATGTTATTGCAGTATACAAGTTCTTCATCTTGGCTGAAGTAAGAAAGGAGTTCACCCTCTCTTGTCCGATAAGTTGTTATTTTAACTTCTTGTTATAGACAGTTTTTTTTAGTCTGGATGCTAAAAGTTCAGATATTTGCTTTGACAGACTGAGATCACGTATCAGATCACTGAGTTCTTCTTGGGAGAACTGCTGGGCTGTTGAAATGCTTACTTCATATTCACTTTCACTGTTATCACCTGTGTTACATCCTAAACCCTGAGTTTCTTCAACATCTGACACTGGAAGGTCAGGCAGTGTTGTAAACACTGGTATGGGAGCGTCTTCACTGTGTGGCACAGGTCTCCTTGCTGACTCCAAATCAGGATATTCCAACTTGGACTTTCTTGTATCGATTGAAACCTTTCACATTCACCATACAGAAATAACAGTCGTCGTCGTGGTTTCTCGGCTCTCCACACCATAGACACACCTAAGTTTAAACTTTTCCTTTACCTATTTTTCCACTGTCATAAGCATTGTACACAGGTTTTGCAAAACTATGTGTATACAAATTGTCACTACCTTTGATATACCTTTGAAGAGTTTCGAGAGTTTATCTACTCACGTTATGGTAAAGTTCCCTGTAAATTGAGGGTAGGTGTGCAATATCTCACAAACTAGAGCCAATTTGAAAAACCTACTGACATTTTTCTAATTCAGCAACCCCAAAATGCCCTAAATACCTTCAAATATCTGTGACAACGAATTTTTTTATTGTTGGTGAGTTATCTATAAAAAAACAAATAAAAATAATACAGCCTGCCTTGTCGTAAATTAAAATTTGGAGGATTATATTTCCTGTTAGTCTTCTGTTTGTATAGTAAAGATGTCTGGAAATAAGGTGCAGTGTGGCCAGACCAATATAACTGGATGGGCTGAATTGCAATGATCCAAAAAAGCTTCTTTGAATCCTCCTCACGGCTTCCATCTTCCTGGGGACTCCCTGCTCTCAACCCTCACTCATGCGGGAGGTACACTCACTCGTGCTGGAGGTACACTCACTCATGCGGGAGGTACACTCACTCGTGCGGGAGGTACACTCACTCATGCTGGAGGTACACTCACTCATGCGGGAGGTACACTCACTCGTGCTGGAGGTACACTCACTCATGCGGGAGGTACACTCACTCGTGCGGGAGGTACACTCACTCGTGCTGGAGGTACACTCACTCGTGCTGGAGGTACACTCACTCGTGCTGGAGGTACACTCACTCGTGCTGGAGGTACACTCACTCATGCTGGAGGTACACTCACTCATGCTGGAGGTACACTCGTGCTGGAGGTACACTCACTCGTGCTGGAGGTACACTCACTCGTGCTGGAGGTACACTCACTCGTGCTGGAGGTACACTCACTCGTGCTGGAGGTACACTCACTCGTGCTGGAGATACATTGACTCGTGCTGGAGATACTGACTTGCTGGAGGTACATTGACTCGTGCGGGAGATACTGACTTGCTGGAGGTACATTGACTCGTGCGGGAGATACTGACTTGCTGGAGGTACATTGACTCGTGCTGGAGGTACATTGACTCGTGCTGGAGATACATTGACTCGTGCTGGAGTACATTGACTCGTGCTGGAGATACATTGACTCGTGCTGGAGTCATACTCTGCTGGAGTACTACGGCTGAGTACATACTCGTGCTGGAGGTACATTGACTCGTGCTGGAGTACATGACTTGCTGGAGGTACATTGACTCGTGCTGGAGATACTGACTCTGCTGGAGGTACATTGACTCGTGCTGGAGGACACTGACTGTGCTGGAGTACATTGACTCGTGCTGGAGGTACATTGACTCGTGTGGAACATTGACTCTGCTGAGGTACATTGACTCTGCTGGAGGTACATTGACTCGTGCTGGAGTACATGACTCGTGCTGGAGTACATTGACTCGTGCTGGAGTACATGACTCTGATACTGACTCTGCTGGAGGTACATTGACTCGTGCTGGAGTACATACTCGTGCTGGAGATACATTACTTGCTGAGTACATGACTCGTGCTGGAGATACGCTCGTGCTGATACACTCGTGCTGAGTACTGACTCGTGCTGGATCATACTCGTGCTGGAGATACTGACTCGTGCTGAGGTACATACTCTGCTGGAGTACATTGACTGTGCGGATACATTGCTCGTGCTGGAGGTACATTGACTCTGCTGAGGTACATTGACTCGTGCTGGAGTACATTGACTCGTGCTGGAGTACTGACTCGTCTGGAGGACACTGACTCTGCTGGAGATACATTGACTCGTGCTGGGAGATACATTGACTCGTGCTGGAGGTACATTGACTCGTGCTGGAGATACATTGACTCGTGCTGGAGATACATTGACTCGTGCTGGAGATACTGACTCGTACTGGAGGTACACTGACTCGTGCTGGAGGTACATGACTCGTGCTGGAGGTACATTGACTCGTGCTGAGGTACACTGACTCGTGCTGGAGGTACATACTCGTGCGGAGGTACACTTGACTCTACTGGAGGTACATTGACTCGTGCTGGAGGTACACTGACTCTGCTGGAGGTACACTGACTCGTGCTGGAGGTACACTGACTCGTGCTGGAGGTACATTGACTCGTTGCTGGGGTACATGACTCGTGCTGGAGGTACATTGACTCTCTGGAGGTACATTGACTCGTGCTGGAGGTACACTGACTCGTGCTGGAGGTACCTGTACTTCGTGCTGGAGGTACACTGACTCGTGCTGGAGGTACATTGACTCTCTGGAGGTATACTTTGACATGTGCTGGAGGTACACTGACTCGTGCTGGAGGTACACTGACTCGTGCTGGAGGTACATTGACTCGTACTGGAGGTACATTGACTCGTGCTGGAGGTACATTGACTCGTGCTGGAGGTACACTGACTCGTGCTGGAGGTACATTGACTCGTGCTGGAGGTACATTGACTCGTGCTGGAGGTACATTGACTCGTGCTGGAGGTACACTGACTCGTGCTGGAGGTACATTGACTCGTGCTGGAGATACATTGACTCGTGCTGGAGGTACATTGACTCGTGCTGGAGGTACATTGACTCGTGCTGGAGGTACATTGACTCGTGCTGGAGGTACATTGACTCGTGCTGGAGATACATTGACTCTCGTCTGGGGTACTGACTCTGCTGGAGGTACATTGCTCGTGCTGGAGGTACTGACTCTGCTGGAGGTACATTGACTCTGCTGGAGGTACATTGCTCGTGCGGAGGTACTGACTCGTGCTGGAGGTACATTGACTCTGCTGGAGGTACATTGACTCGTGCTGGAGGTACATTGACTCGTGCTGGAGGTACATTGACTCGTGCGGGAGATACTGACTCTTGCTGGAGGTACATTGACTCTTGCTGGAGGTACATTGACTCTGCTGGAGGTACATTGACTCTTGCTGGAGGTACATTGACTCGTGCTGGAGGTACATTGACTCGTGCTGGAGATACTGACTTGCTGGAGGTACATTGACTCGTGCGGGAGATACTGACTCTTGCTGGAGGTACACTTACTCTTGCTGGAGGTACACTGACTCGTGCGGGAGAACTGACTCGTGCTGAGATACATTGACTCGTGCGGGAGATACTGACTCTTGCTGGAGGTACACTGCTCTTGCTGGAGGTACACTCATTCTGCTGGAGGTACACTCACTCTTGCTGGAAGTACACTGACCTGCTGGAGGTACACTGTTGCTGGAGTACACTGGTCTGGTAGAGTACACTTTGCTGGAGTACACCTTTGCTGGAGGTACACTCACTCTGCTGGAGGTAACTGACTCTGCTGAGGTACCTCACTTGCTGGAGGTACACTGACTCTTGCTGGAGGTACTCACTCTTGCTGAGGTACACTCACTCTGCTGGAGGTACACTCACTCTGCTGGAGGTACACTACTCTGCTGGAGGTACACTCACTCTGCTGGAGTACACTACTGTGAGGTTCACTGACCTTGCTGGAGGTACACTCACTCTGCTGGAGGTACACTACTCTTGCTGGAGGTACACTTTGCTGGAGTACACTCACTTGCTGGAGTACACTCACTCTTGCTGGAGGTACATGACTCTGCTGAGGTACACTGACTCGTGCTGGAGGTACACTGACTCGTGCTGGAGGTCACTGACTCGTGCTGGAGGTACACTGCTCGTGCTGGAGGTACATGACTCGTGCTGGAGGTACACTCTTGCTGGAGGTACACTACTTTGCTGGAGGTACACTACCTTGCTGGAGGTACACTTACTCGTGCTGGAGGTACACTCACTCTGCTGGAGTCACTCACTCTTGCTGGAGTACACTGACTCTGCTGAGGTACACTTACCTGCTGGAGGTACACTTACTCTTGCTGGAGTACACTGACTCTGCTGGAGGTACACTGACTCTGCTGAGTACACTCATTCTTGCTGGAGTACATCACTCTGCTGGAGTACACTCACTCGTGCTGGAGGTACACTCACTTGCTGGAGGTAAACTCACTCGTGCTGGAGGTACACTCACTCGTGCTGGAGGTACACTCACTGTCTGGAGTACACTACCATGCTGGAGGTACACTCACTCATGCTGGAGGTACACTCGTGCTGGAGGTACACTGTTCTGAGGTACATGACTCGTGCTGGAGTACACTCACTCGTGCTGGAGGTACACCACCATGCTGGAGTACACTCACTCATGCTGGAGGTACACTCGTGCTGAGGTACCTCTTGCTGGAGGACACTCACTGTGCTGGAGTTACACTCCTGTGCTGAGGTACCTCACCTGCTGGAGGTACACTCACTCATGCTGGAGGTACACTCTCTGGTACCTCGTGCTGGAGGTACACACTGTGCTGGAGGTACACTCACTGTGCTGGAGGTACACTCACTGTGTGGAGGACACTCACCTGCTGGAGGTACACTCGTGCATGGTACACTCGTGCTGGAGGTACACTCACTGTGCTGGAGTAATCACTGTGCTGGAGTACACTTACTCGTGCTGGAGGTACACTCACTCTCTGAGTACACCACTCATGCTGCAGGTACACTCGTGCTGGAGTACACCGTGCTGGAGGTACACTGTGCTGGAGGTACACCATACTGGAGGTACACTGTGCTGGAGGTACACTCGTGTGGAGGTACACTCACTGTCTGAGTACATCACTCGGTACCCACTGTGCTGAGGCATACTCATGCTAGTACCGTGCTGGAGGTACACTCTTCTGGTACTCGTGCTGGAGGTAACACTGTGCTGGAGGTAAACTACTGTGTGGGGGACCCACTCTGCTGGAGTACATCCTTGCTGGAGGTACACTCACCGGTGGAGGACACTCACTCTGCTGGTACACTCACTGTGCTGGGTACACTCACTGGGTACTCACTTGCTGGGGTACATTTGACACCGTGCTGGAGGTACACTCACTCGTGTTGAGTACACGACTCTGGCTGAGGTACACTCACTGTGTCGGAGGTACACCACTCATGCTGGAGGTACACTCACTCGTGTCGGAGGTACACTCACTCATGCTGGAGGTACACTCACTCGTGTCGGAGGTACACTCACTCATGCTGGAGGTACACTCATTCTTGCTGGAGGTACACTCACTCTTGCTGGAGGTACACTGACTCTTGCTGGAGGTACACTGACTCGTGCTGGAGGTACACTCACTCGTGCTGGATCTACACTTACTCTTGCTGGAGGTACACTGACTCTTGCTGGAGGTACACTGACTCTTGCTGGAGATACACTTACTCGTGCTGGAGGTACACTCACTCTTGCTGGAGGTACACTCACTTTGGCTGGAGGTACACTGACTCTTGCTGGAGGTACACTTACTCTTGCTGGAGGTACACTGACTCTTGCTGGAGGTACACTGACTCTTGCTGGAGGTACACTCATTCTTGCTGGAGGTACACTCACTCGTGCTGGAGGTACACTCACTCGTGCTGGAGGTACACTCACTCGTGCTGGAGGTACACTGACTCGTGCTGGAGGTACACTCACTCGTGCTGGAGGTACACTCACTCGTGCTGGAGGTACACTCACTCATGCTGGAGGTACACTCGTGCTGGAGGTACACTCTTGCTGGAGGTACACTCGTGCTGGAGGTACACTCACTCATGCTGGAAGTACACTCACTCATGCTGGAGGTACACTCGTGCTGGAGGTACACTCGTGCTGGAGGTACACTCACTCGTGTGGGAGGGACACTCACTCTTGCTGGAGGTACACTCACTCATACTGGAGGTACACTCACTCTTGCTGGAGGTACACTCGTGCTGGAGGTACACTCACTCGTGTGGGAGGGACACTCACTCGTGCTGGAGGTACACTCACTCATACTGGAGGTACACTCGTGCTGGAAGTACACTCACTCATACTGGAGGTACACTCGTGCTGGAGGTACACTCACTCATACTGGAGGTACACTCGTGCTGGAGGTACACTCACTCATACTGGAGGTACACTCGTGCTGGAGGTACACTCACTCGTGCTGGAGATACTCTCACTCGTGCTGGAGGTACACTCACTCTTGCTGGAGGTACACTCGTGCTGGAGGTACTCTCACTCGTGCTGGAGGTACACTCACTCATGCTGCAGGTACACTCGTGCTGGAGGTACACTCGTGCTGGAGGTACACTCGTGCTGGAGGTACACTCGTGCTGGAGGTAAACTCACTCGTGCTGGAGGTAAACTCACTCGTGCTGGAGGTACACTCACTCGTGTGGGAGGGACACTCACTCTTGCTGGAGGTACACTCACTCGTGCTAGAGGTACACTCACTCGTGCTGGAGGTACACTCACTCGTGCTGAAGGTACACTCACTCATGCTGGAGGTACACTCACTCGTGCTGGAGGTACACTCGTGCTGGAGGTACACTCGTGCTGGAGGTACACTCACTCGTGTTGGAGGTACACTGACTCTGGCTGGAGGTACACTCACTCGTGTCGGAGGTACACTCACTCATGCTGGAGGTACACTCACTCGTGTCGGAGGTACACTCACTCATGCTGGAGGTACACTCACTCGTGTCGGAGGTACACTCACTCATGCTGGAGGTACACTCGTGCTGGAGGTAAACTCGTGCTGGAGGTACACTCACTCGTGCTGGAGGTACACTCACTCGTGTGGGAGGGACACTCACTCATGCTGGAGGTACACTCGTGCTGGAGGTACACTCACTCATACTGGAGGTACACTCACTCGTGTGGGAGGGACACTCACTCATGCTGGAGGTACACTCGTGCTGGAGGTAAACTCGTGCTGGAGGTACACTCACTCGTGTGGGAGGGACACTCACTTGGAGTCCCTTATACGTACACAAGGGTCTCCTGATACACCCACGGGATTTCTGATACACGCTCATGGTCTCTGATACATACACAGGGGTCCCTGATACACACGCAGGGTCCCCTGATACGCATGGCCCCCTGATACATACACAGGGCTCCTGATATACACGCAGGGCCCCATGATACACACAGGATCCCCGATACACACGCAGGGGCCCCTGATACACATGCAGGGCCCCCTGATACACACGCAGGGCCCCCTGATACACACACAGTGCCCCCTGATACACACACAGTGCCCCTGATACACACGCAGGGCCCCCTGATACACACACAGTCCCCCCTGATACACAGTGCCCCCTGATACACACGCAGGGCCCCCTGATACATACACAGGGCCCCTGATGCACACGCAGGGCCCCCTGATACACACACAGGGTCCCTGGCTTGCGGCCAAGACTCGCTCTAAGATCTCCTTCAATTGAAACTCATTCTCCTGGAGCAGTTGCTCACAACGATGGTTCCCGAGGGACCAAAATTTGAATTATTGCCGGCAACACCAACGAGTTTGTTGTGCACCTGAACGGCTAGTTTGTTGTGCACCTGTGAACGGCTAGTTTGTTGTGCACCTGAACGGCTAGTTTGTTGTGCACCTGAACGGCTAGTTTGTTGTACACCCGTGAACGGCTAGTTTATTGTGCACCCGTGAACGGCTAGTTTGTTGTGCACCTGAACGGCTAGTTTGTTGTGCACCTGTGAACGGCTAGTTTGTTGTGCACCTGTGAACGGCTAGTTTGTTGTGCACCTGAACGGCTAGTTTGTTGTGCACCTGAACGGCTAGTTTGTTGTACACCCGTGAACGGCTAGTTTATTGTGCACCCGTGAACGGCTAGTTTATTGTGCACCCGTGAACGGCTAGTTGTATTGTGCTCCCGTGAATGGCTAGTTTATTGTGCACGTGTGAACGGCTAGTTTGTGCACCTGTGAACGGCTAGTTTATTGTGCACCTTTGAACGGCTAGTTTATTTTGCACCTGTGAACGGCTAGTTTATTGTACACCCGTGAACGGCTAGTTTATTGTGCACCCGTGAACGGCTAGTTTATTGTGCACCCGTGAATGGCTAGTTTATTGTGCACCTGTGAACGGCTAGTTTGTGCACCTGTGAACGGCTAGTTTATTGTGCACCTGTGAACGGCTAGTTTATTTTGCACCTGTGAACGGCTAGTTTATTGTGCACCTGTGAACGGCTAGTTTATTGTGCACCTTTGAACGGCTAGTTTATTGTGCACCTATGAACGGCTAGTATATTGTGCACCTGTGAACGGCTAGTTTATTGTGCACCTGTGAACGGCTAGTTTATTGTGCACCTGTGAACGACTAGTATATTGTGCACCTGTGAACGGCTAGTATATTGTGCACCTGTGAACGGCTAGTATATTGTGGCACCTGTGAACGGCTAGTTTATTGTGCACCTGTGAACGGCTAGTTTATTGTGCACCTGTGAACGGCTAGTTTATTGTGGCACCTGTGAACGGCTAGTTTATTGTGCACCTGTGAACGGCTAGTTTATTGTGGCACCTGTGAACGGCTAGTTTATTGTGCACCTTTGAACAGCTAGTTTATTGTGCACCTGTGAACGGCTAGTTTATTGTGCACCTGTGAACGGCTAGTTTATTGTGACACCTGTGAACGGCTAGTATATTATACACCTGTGAACGGCTAGTTTATTGTGGCACCTGTGAACGGCTAGTTTATTGTGCACCTTTGAACGGCTAGTTTATTGTGCACCTGTGAACGGCTAGTATATTGTACACCTGTGAACGGCTAGTTTATTGTGGCACCTGTGAACGGCTAGTTTATTGTGCACCTTTGAACGGCTAGTTTATTGTGCACCTTTGAACGGCTAGTTTATTGTGCACCTGTGAACGGCTAGTATATTGTGCACCTGTGAACGGCTAGTATATTGTACACCTGTGAACGACTAGTTTATTGTGGCACCTGTGAACGGCTAGTTTATTGTGCACCTTTGAACGGCTAGTTTATTGTGCACCTGTGAACGGCTAGTATATTGTGCACCTGTGAACGGCTAGTTTATTGTGGCACCAGGTAAATGTTCTTTGGATTTTGCTTAATGTTATAATAGCAACAGCCTGGTTGAACAGGCTGCCTGGGTGGGGGAAACTCTCGAAGCTGGTCACAGGTAAAAAAAAATATCAAAACGTGTTTTATAGCTCATAGCGCTGTTGTAAACATATTAATAATAATAATTGCAATTGTTTATAAGAGTAGTTGACTTTTGTATTGTTTAATTTGTACTCTGTAATCTGTTCTCTTTAATTTGTACTCAATATATTGTCATCTGCAGCTCCGTGAAGACTTTGTTTACGTCGTTTGGGAGAATTGCGACTTCTTCCAGAGTTTTCCTACTGTGGTATGCTATAGACTGCCTCCCGACCAGTGAACCAGTATGTCACGCGCCCTTATAGACTACCTCCCGACCAGTGAACCAGTATGTCACACGCCCTTATAGACTGCCTCCCGACCAGTGAACCAGTATGTCACACGCCCTTATAGACTGCCTCCCGACCAGTGAACCAGTATGTCACACGCCCTTATAGACTGCCTCCCGACCAGTGAACCAGTATGTCACACGCCCTTATAGACTGCCTCCCGACCAGTGAACCAGTGATCCAGCGCTTCCGGACTTCTACATTTGCTTCAGCATTGTTTCTGTTATCTTCTGAAAAGTGATGCGACTTGAGTCTGTGGCTGGATCTTATTATGCTGGCATGGTACAGTGGTTAGCGCACTGGCCTGTTAGTTTTAGTGATAGTAACTCCAGCTTGCCGGAAGGAGACCTTTGAAGCTGTGAACCCTGGCTAGAATACTTGACGATATCCTCATTGCCCTACCCATGAAGTGTCTCAGCTCAGGCTGGAAGATTGTAACACCTTGTATGAACACCATCCTGCCTGATGGAATACCTATGATATACCTTTGATGAGTTCCGAGAGATTTTCTACTCGCAGAGCCCGGCCTTGGGCCAGGTTCATCTGGTGCTTGCCTGGTCAACCAGGGAAACACCTTTTCATTCCACTGTGACTGTCATACAGTATAAGGTAGCAGCACACTGCTCATGTGTCACGTTTGTTAAATAACAACTTCGCTAGAAAATATAAGATTCATGTTGCAGTGTTGCAGCTGTTACTCTGCTGTCAGTATCTGAGTCATTACAAGTAGCGTACTTGTCGTCACAAGTAGCGTACTTGTCGTCACAAGTAGCGTACTTGTCGTCACAAGTAGCGTACATGTCGTCACAAGTAGCGTACTTGTCGTCACAAGTAGCGTACTTGTCCCCAGGTTTGAGAAAATATGTGTATATTTCACCGATGTTTTACCTGTTATTAAGTTAATGAGGTTTAAAGCCTCCTGAACTATACCAGCGTCATTAATGATGCACGTAACCTCACCACTACTACACCAGGATACTTTAATACCAAAAATAGGGATTAAAGTATATTCTCAGCATATACACACTGAGGGAAATACACTTCTCAGAGTATATATCCTATCTTTACCTGTTTTAATGCTTTGGTGGCTAGTAGCTCAGTGGCAACACCCTGGACTCACAACTCAAGGACCCGGGTTCAATTCTGCGCGGGTGGAGACGAATGAACAAGTTTATGACTTTTATCTCTAAGTATTGAGGTTGCTCACTCGGCTAGACATGATTCCAGACATCGCGCATTTTACCGATCCATCAGACTGTGGCTGCATGCTTCATGTTGCAAGAATGTTGGTAGCAATAACACGAGTGAGTCAGAATGGAGTTGGCGAGCCGTGGTGTGGGTGCGGTAGTGTGGCGGCTGCGGCTGAAGCCGCGGTAAAGATGCAGCCGCCTCCGCCGCCGCACCTTACCTGGGGCATACGTACCCTTCGCCCTCCTGCGGGCGGAGCACACGAGCGTCTGAGTTACACACGCCGTGGTGGTGACTGGTCATGGTAGTGAGTGGAGTTGTGGTGACTGGTCATGGTAGTGAGTGGTGTGGTGGTGACTGGTCATGGTAGTGAGTGGTGTTGTGGTGACTGGTCATGGTAGTGAGTGGTGTGGTGGTGACTGGTCATAGTAGTGAGTGGTGTTGTGGTGACTGGTCATGGTAGTGAGTGGTTTGGTGGTGACTGGTCATAGTAGTGAGTGGTGTTGTGGTGACTGGTCATGGTAGTGAGTGGTTTGGTGGTGACTGGTCATGGTAGTGAGTGGAGTTGTGGTGACTGGTCATGGTAGTGAGTGGTGTGGTGGTGACTGGTCATGGTAGTGAGTGGTGTTGTGGTGACTGGTCATAGTAGTGAGTGGTGTGGTGGTGACTGGTCATGGTAGTGAGTGGAGTTGTGGTGACTGGTCATGGTAGTGAGTGGTGTGGTGGTGACTGGTCATAGTAGTGAGTGGTGTGGTGGTGACTGGTCATGGTAGTGAGTGGTGTGGTGGTGACTGGTCATGGTAGTGAGTGGTGTTGTGGTGACTGGTCATGGTAGTGAGTGGTTTGGTGGTGACTGGTCATGGTAGTGAGTGGTGTGGTGGTGACTGGTCTTGGTAGTGAGTGGAGTTGTGGTGACTGGTCATGGTAGTGAGTGGTGGTGTGGTGACTGGTCATGGTAGTGAGTGGTTTGGTGGTGACTGGTCATAGTAGTGAGTGGTGTGGTGGTGACTGGTCATGGTAGTGAGTGGTGGTGTGGTGACTGGTCATGGTAGTGAGTGGTTTGGTGGTGACTGGTCATAGTAGTGAGTGGTGTGGTGGTGACTGGTCATGGTAGTGAGTGGTGTGGTGTTGGTGTCAGGGTGTTATCCAACAGACAATAATTTTATCCAACCGACAATAATGGTGTCAGGGTGGTGGTGGTGTCAGGGTGTGGTGGTGGTGTCAGGGTGGTGGTGGTGTCAAGGGTTGTGGTGGCATCAGGGGGTGTCAGGGGTGTCAGGGTGGTGGTGGTGGTGTCAGGGTGGTGGTGTTGGTGTCAGGGTGTGGTGGTGGTGTCAGGGTTTTAGTGGTGGTGTCAGGGTGGTGGTGGTGTCAGGGGGTTGTGGTGGTGTCAAGGGTTGTGGTGGTGTCAGGGGTTGTGGTGGTGTCAAGGGGTTGTGGTGGCATCAGGGGGTTCAGGGGTGGTGGTGGTGGTGGTGTCAGGGTGGTGGTGTTGGTGTCAGGGTTTTAGTGGTGGTGTCAGGGTGGTGGTGGTGTCAGGGGGTTGTGGTGGTGTCAAGGGGTTGTGGTGTGTGAGGGTGTGGTGGTGTCAGGGGTTGTGGTGGTGTCAGGGTGTGGTGGTGGTGTCATGGGGTTGTGGTGGTGTCAAGGGATTGTGGTGGTGTCAAGGGGTTGTGGTGGTGTCGGGGGGTGGTGGTGTCAGGGTGTAGTGGTGTCAGGGGTTGTGGTGGTGTCAAGGGGTTGTGGTGGTGTCAGGGGGTTGTGGTGGTGTCAGGGTGTGGAGGTGGTGTCATGGGGTTGTGGTGGCGTCAAGGTATTGTGGTGTTGTCAAGAGGTTGTGGTGGTGTCAAGGGGTTGTGGTGGTGTCGGGGGGGGGGTGGTGGTGGTGTCAGGGTGTGGTGGTAGTGGTGTGCTGTACCTGCTGGAGGCTTCGTGTTCTTATTGGGTTGAGGTGGTGGTAATTTGCTAGTTTTACAGACCACAATGTGATATTGGTTATTGATGTTCCAGAGATGGGACAGCAACAAGGGGTCACAATTGGAAGTTCAGGACTCAGGTGAGTCAGAAGGATGTTAGGAAGTATTTTTTCAGCCATAGAGTTTCAGAAAGTAGAATAGTCTCGAAAGTGATGTAGTGGAGGCAGGATCCATATATAGTTTTAAGATGAGGTATGATAAAGCTTACTGAGCAGGGAGAGAGAAGACCTAGTAGCGACCAGCGAAGAGGCGGAGCCAGGAGCTATGAATCGATCCTTGCAACCACAATTAGGTGAGTACAGCCTCACGCAGCCTCACACACGTAGCCTCACACACGTAGCCTCACACACGTAGCCTCACACACGTAGCCTCACACACGTAGCCTCACACAGCCTCACACACGCAGCCTCACACAGCCTCCCACACAGCCTCACACAGCCTCACACACAGCCTCTCACAGCCTCCCACACAGCCTCGAGGAAGCTCATCACACTCCAACATTCACAAATGAAATTAAATGAAACTAGTGTTCAGCGTGCCTGCCTCACGTCTGAGAGGATTGTTCATCTTATCTTTCTCTCTCGTGAACATTTAAGATGACAAGTGAATCTCACTAACTTCTACTTAGTTGTGCATTCATGTGCGGGTTTCCCCCCCCCCTGTTACATGATCTGGTTTAAGACAGGACCGCGCTGCCCGTCACCTGCAACATTAACACACAACAAAATATATATAGTGCCTGTGGGAAAATATATTTATGTCTTTATAACAGTCACAGTGGTGGAGCAGTAGTAGACGGAGTCACCAGTGGTGGAGCAGTGGTAGACGGAGTCACCAGTGGTGGAGCAGTGGTAGACGGAGTCACCAGTGGTGGAGCAGTGGTAGACGGAGTCACCAGTGGTGGAGCAGTGGTAGACGGAGTCACCAGTGGTGGAGCAGTAGTAAATGGAGTCACCAGTGGTGGAGCAGTGGTAGGCGGAGTCACCAGTGGTGGAGCAGTGGTAGACGGAGTCACCAGTGGTGGAGCAGTGGTAAATGGAGTCACCAGTGGTGGAGCAGTGGTAGGCGGAGTCACCAGTGGTGGAGCAGTGGTAGGCGGAGTCACCAGTGGTGGAGCACTGGTAGGCGGAGTCACCAGTGGTGGAGCAGTGGTAGGCGGAGTCAGCAGTGGTAGACAGAGTCACCATTGGTGGAGCAGTGGTAGACGGAGTCACCATTGGTGGAGCAGTGGTAGACGGAGTCACCATTGGTGGAGCAGTGGTAGACGGAGTCACCATTGGTGGAGCAGTGGTAGACGGAGTCACCATTGGTGGAGCAGTGGTAGACGGAGTCACCATTGGTGGAGCAGTGGTAGACGGAGTCACCATTGGTGGAGCAGTGGTAGACGGAGTCACCAGTGGTGGAGCAGTGGTAGACGGAGTCACCAGTGGTGGAGCAGTGGTAGACGGAGTCACCAGTGGTGGAGCAGTGGTAGACGGAGTCACCAGTGGTGGAGCAGTGGTAGACGGAGTCACCAGTGGTGGAGCAGTGGTAGACGGAGTCACCAGTGGTGGAGCAGTGGTAGACGGAGTCACCAGTGGTGGAGCAGTGGTAGACGGAGTCACCAGTGGTGGAGCAGTGGTAGACGGAGTCACCAGTGGTGGAGCAGTGGTAGACGGAGTCACCAGTGGTGGAGCAGTGGTAGACGGAGTCACCAGTGGTGGAGCAGTGGTAGACGGAGTCACCAGTGGTGGAGCAGTGGTAGACGGAGTCACCAGTGGTGGAGCAGTGGTAGACGGAGTCACCAGTGGTGGAGCAGTGGTAGACGGAGTCACCAGTGGTGGAGCAGTGGTAGACGGAGTCACCAGTGGTGGAGCAGTGGTAGACGGAGTCACCAGTGGTGGAGCAGTGGTAGACGGAGTCACCAGTGGTGGAGCAGTGGTAGACGGAGTCACCAGTGGTGGAGCAGTGGTAGACGGAGTCACCAGTGGTGGAGCAGTGGTAGACGGAGTCACCAGTGGTGTGTCGTGTGGGTCTTGGGAGAGATATATAGGAGGTCAAAGATACTCCTTGTTGGATGGTTACGGTATATTTACAGTAATTAGAGGAGAGTCCAGCACACCTTCTGTCTCGCCTGTAGGTCTAACGTAGTGCGCAGTCTGCCTATGATAGGCTGTGTACATGCGCTGAGCCTCTGACGTCAGCGGGTACCGTGACGTCACACGCAAAGGGACCAGCTGTATAAAGATATACTAAACAAGTGTATCTATGATACTGACACGACAGCTCGGCCATGTTATCGTATGACGTCTCGGCATACTATACAACTCTATAGGCTGAACAGACAGGTGGTACTGGGTGAATCTATACAATAGCAAACACATTATAACTTTGAACTGATCAAGATTAATCTTACTCTCGCACTTCTTGAGTTAATGGTACATAAGAGAAATTTAATGGATCTAGATATAATGGATTATATATAAAACAATTGCAAATTTGATCGATCAATCTGTATTCATGCACTCAGCGGGTTCTGAGGAAGAATAAATATATTTACACGGAAGAAGTTTTAACAGAG
>WNWK01013912.1:42500-50000 GCA_009830355.1 Cherax destructor | reverse complement strand
ACCTGAGGTGACAGGTGAATCTCACAGTACTGTCTCGTGAACACCTGAGGTGACGGTGAATCTCACAGTACTATCTCGTGAACACCTGAGGTGACAGGTGAATCTCACAGTACTGTCTCGTGAACACCTGAGGTGACAGGTGAATCTCACAGTACTGTCTCGTGAACACCTGAGGTGACAGGTGAATCTCACAGTACTGTCTCGTGAACACCTGAGGTGACGGTGAATCTCAAGTACTGTCTCGTGAACACCTGAGGTGACAGGTGAATCTCACAGTACTGTCTCGTGAACACCTGAGGTGACGGTGAATCTCACAGTACTGTCTCGTGAACACCTGAGGTGACAGGTGAATCTCACAGTACTGTCTCGTGAACACCTGAGGTGACGGTGAATCTCACAGTACTGTCTCGTGAACACCTGAGGTGACGGTGAATATCACAGTACTGTCTCGTGAACACCTGAGATGACAGTGAATCTCACAGTACTGTCACGTGAACACCTGAGGTGACAGGTGAATCTCACAGTACTGTCTCGTGAACACCTGAGGTGACAGGTGAATCTCACAGTACTGTCACGTGAACACCTGAGGTGACAGGTGAATCTCACAGTACTGTCTCGTGAACACCTGAGGTGACGGTGAATCTCACAGTACTGTCTCGTGAACACCTGAGGTGACAGGTGAATCTCACAGTACTGTCACGTGAACACCTGAGGTGACAGGTGAATCTCACAGTACTGTCTCGTGAACACCTGAGGTGACGGTGAATCTCACAGTACTGTCTCGTGAACACCTGAGGTGACAGGTGAATCTCACAGTATTGTCACGTGAACACCTGAGGTGACAGGTGAATCTCACAGTACTGTCACGTGAACACCTGAGGTGACAGGTGAATCTCACAGTACTGTCTCGTGAACACCTGAGGTGACAGGTGAATCTCACAGTAGTCTCGTGAACACCTGAGGTGACAGGTGAATCTCACAGTAGTCTCGTGAACACCTGAGGTGACAGGTGAATCTCACAGTATTGTCTCGTGAACACCTGAGGTGACAGGTGAATCTCACAGTACTGTCTCGTGAACACCTGAGGTGACAGGTGAATCTCACAGTAGTCTCGTGAACACCTGAGGTGACAGGTGAATCTCACAGTAGTCTCGTGAACACCTGAGGTGACAGGTGAATCTCACAGTACTGTCACGTGAACACCTGAGATGACAGGTGAATCTCACAGTACTGTCTCGTGAACACCTGAGGTGACAGGTGAATCTCACAGTACTGTCTCGTGAACACCTGAGATGACAGGCGAATCTCACAGTACTGTCTCGTGAACACCTGAGATGACAGGTAGATCTTACACTCAGTATACCTGGAGGGTGTTTCGGGGGTCAACGCCCCCGCGGGAGGGTCCATGACCAGGCCTGGTGGTGGATCAGGACCTGATCAACCAGGTTGTTACTGCTGGCCGTCCGTAAACCAACGTAGGGTCATTAAGACTGGTTGGTTAGGTTAATGGGGCTTTAAGTCTATCAACTACACGAAAGACCCTGAAGGTCTAAGAAAGACCCTGAAGGTCTAAGAAAAGACCCTGAAGGCCTAAGAAAAGACCCTGAAAGTCTAAGAAAAGACCCTGAAGGTGCCAGGAAAGACCCTGAAGGTGCCAGGAAAGACCCTGAAGGTGCCAGGAAAGACCCTGAAGGAGCCAGGAAAGACCCTGAAGTCTTACCCAGTAGGAAAACAATGTGACCAAAGATAATAGCCTGGAGAAATGTGGTAATTAAACACAGCAGGACGAGGAGGTAGAGGTAACTACGCCATATACGACTCTCTCTCTCTCTCGTCCTCTCTCTCTCTCTCTCTCTCTCTCTCTCTCTCTCTCTCTCTCTCTCTCTCTCTCTCTCTCAGAGGCATAAATACTCACAGAATATATAACAACGTACAAAATACTGAGAGGTATCTACAAGGATGGCAGTAATAGTGCCTGAGAGGCGGGAAACAAGTACACTAGGGCCACAGCTGGAAGTTAAAAAACTCAGGTGAGTCACAGGAATGTTAGGAAACATTTCTTCAGTGACAGAATTGTCTGAAAGTGGAAAACATCCATGCAGTAGAGTGGAAGAGGCACGAGCCATACACAGCTTTAAGAAGAGGTACGACAATGATCTTGAAAACAAGAGAGAACTCAGTAGCGACCAGCTTATAGTACAAAGAGGCTAGCTGTTTCTGTTACAGCCATATCATCCACCTTGTGTTCACTGTTTCTGTTACAGCCATATCATCCACCTTGTGTTCACTGTTTCTGTTACAGCCATATCATCCACCTTGTGTTCACTGTTTCTGTTACAGCCATATCATCCACCTTGTGTTCACTGTTTCTGTTACAGCCATATCATCCACCTTGTGTTCACTGTATCTGTTACAGCCATATCATCCACCTTGTTTTCACTGTTTCTGTTACAGCCATATGTAGACAGCCTGACCGTCTGCATAGACAGCCCATGCTGTCTGCCAGCTGAGTTCATATTTCGTGCCATGCTAGTTTCCATAGTATTCCGCCAGAGGGCAGGCCTGGTAGGCATACCCATGTGAGTCTGCCTCACCCCTGTCTCTCTCTCACTTGGCGCCTAGACAACAGTCAGTCAACAGGCCTAACTCGTCTCCCTCGCAAGGCATGGCCCTTGGCCATGGCCACAGACACGCAGCCTGTGTACTCACACCTTTATACAAATAAAGTAAGAAGCCTCCGAAGCCTTATCATTGTATTCCCGCTACCAAGAAAACGCCAAATAACATATCGTTATAAATGGTGCCAGCGGTGCCTCGCAGCAGATGTGTTTGCCCGCGAGGGAAGGAAGAGGAATGAAGTTATCTACCACTTCATCAGTCTCTACAAGAAGCATCCGTCTCTCAACGAGTTATCCTGATGTCGTGTCTGCAAATCTCAGCATCCAGACACAGGTACAAGCAGGATTCAGGCCGAAATTTGTCTAATTCTCCGAGAAATGGCGTCACTGACTTCACGCCACAGCGTCCCATGCTGTTTCTCAGTCACGTGCTCAGCCTTGCCAGCATGTTCTGCTGTTGTTGTTCAGCTCAGCACTGCTATTTCAGCACTTCAGAGGTGAGTTTGTGGTGATTTCAGCATCTAGTGTGTCTCCCTCGTGTATGGGTAGGGTGAGAGTAGGAAGCGGCCGGGCTCCTCGCCTCTCACCCAGACACTCACGCTCGCCCTAGTGTATGCCACACACTCACGCGCCGACTCTCACCACTCACTGCCCACTCCCTCTATGCTGTTTTCTGTGAATTTCCTTGTGAATTCTCGCCAGAGCTGTGTATCAGAGTGTCCGAGGCCACTCGAAGCCACGTGATCAGCACGCCATGTGGGTAAGCCAGATCAGCAAGCCACGCTGTGGTCTGCGCCCACATAAACCCATGACGTCACCACCATGCTGCTGACGGACGATGCTGCCGACTCCACGACGTCACTCCACTAATGTCACTTCACGATGTCACCCCATGACATCCATCATCATGCCACTCCAGAACGTCACCTCGCGACGTCACCCATGATGTTGCCTGACGTTCCTCGTGACGTCTGCTGACATCACGACGTCACGCCTGACATCACCCATATGATGTCCCAAGTGGTGTAGTTTCACAGTGATCATTTTATTTTCATTATTTTCGAGAAGTTTGAGAGAAGATATAAGTCGAGTGTTCATTATTCCTCTCAGTCAGTGTTCTCACATGTTCGAGTATTGCTTAGTGACGATTTTTATACAGAAAAGCGTCTGTAAGCTATGTTGTACCACATGTGCAGTATGTGTGCGGTTTTCTCGTGTGTCCTATGTAGCACCTGTGTGTTACTTTGTCACCCGGTGTGACCCACGCCCTGCGCGCTTGACAGCTGACATTTGTCAGTCCAGGCGTCAGTTACGAGCGTCCAAGCGCCTTGTACAGAAAGCTCTTATTTGTTCGCCGCTCGTAGATGCCTTTGCTGAATCGTACCCGCGACGATTCTCCCATCGAGACCGTTCCACTTCACCTCCTAGACCGTCAGTCCAGTTATTGCAGATGACCAGTTTGGGGACGCTTACACTGCCCTCTGCTGTAACTTCTACTGTGGAGAGATGTCACTCGTCAAGCCGCAGTTAAGCCTGTTGGCAGGCGACTGTCAGTCTCGTGTCACAGCTTCAATGAGCAGCCTGCACAAAGATGATGTCACTTTGACTGCTAGCCCACTCACTGCAGTATGGTGTATGCTGTTACGACCTCCAGATGTTTCGCCGAGTCGTCCCTGTCACGACTCACTCTACACTCGCCAGCAGCGACAGCTCCAGTGACAGTACCAGTCGAGGAATGTCCTCCTGAGTCGCTTGCCAGTCCTGTTCTGTTGTGACTACTGACGACGCCTCACTCGAGGGCACCAGCAGTTGTGCCCCAGGTTGAGTGAACCCCTGCAGCGACTACTACGATGTCTGCTTCACATCCCAGAGGAGACCGTACGTCGCAGCTCAGCCGAAGCTGTCTCCCGTGTTGCAGTATGTATCCAGACGCAGGAAGGCGTGCAGTGCTGCATCCACGCTCACTGCCTTAGACCACGAAGAACACCTTTTTTTTCTTCCCTCTCTGGAGGAAGTTTTTTTTTCTATGTCCATATGTTTATGTATATATGTTTTTTCTTTTGTGTTCTGTGACCTGTTCTTGCGAGAGAGAGACCCGAGTTTTTTTTAATGCCATTCATGGTCGGGACGACCATGGGTGCGTGACCGAGCGATGTAGACAGCCTGATCGTCTGCATAGACAGCCCATGCTGTCTGCCAGCTGAGTTCATATTTCGTGCCATGCTAGTTTCCATAGTATTCCGCCAGAGGGCAGGCCTGGTAGGCATACCCATGCGAGTCTGCCTCACCCCTGTCTCTCTCTCACTTGGCGCCTAGACAACAGTCAGTCAACAGGCCTAACTCATCTCCCTCGCAAGGCATGGCCCTTGGCCATGGCCACAGACATGCAGCCTGTGTACTCGCACCTTTATACAAATAAAGTAAGAAGCCTCCGAAGCCTTATCATTGCATTCCCGCTACCAAGAAAACGCCAAATAACACGTCATTATACATATCATCCAGCTTGTGTTCACTGTTTCTGTTACAGCCATATCATCCACCTTGTGTTCACTGTTTCTGTTACAGCCATATCATCCACCTTGTGTTCACTGTATCTGTTACAGCCATATCATTCACCTTGTGTTCACTGTATCTGTTACAGCCATATCATCCACCTTGTGTTCACTGTTTCTGTTACAGCCATAGTAATAGCAGCATAGTATACTATCATTACTGGGAGCGCTAAACCCTCAAAGACCACCCCCAACTCCTGGGATCGAGAGCACTTCGAGAGGGCCGGGGATGCAAGGTACTCAATAATGCATACATGACACTGTACGATCAATACCACGCCCACCCTGGCACCACTCTCTTCTCCTTCCTCGGATCAAATACCCCCGTACCCCCAGGCACCGTCCTTGACACTGGTAGAGGGCTCTTGATCCGGGAAATGGATCAGAGGTCATTATACCCCACCTCGTCCAAATATCCTCCAGGCGCTGTGTGGCCCTTACGGGTTTAGATAATGGTCATTTTTTAAGCGTGATGGTAATAGTAGCAGTTACGACTACAATGACTTGTCTTCAGTGGTAGTAGTGGTAGTGGTGGTGGTAGTAGTAGTGGTAATGGTGGTCGTAGTAGTAGTGGTAATGGTGGTAGTAGTAGTAGTGGTAATGGTAGTAGTAGTAGTGGTGGTAGTAGTGGTAGTGATAGTAGTGGTAGTAGTAGTAGCAGTGGTAGTAGTGGTGGTAGTCGTAGTAGTGGTGGTAGTCGTAGTTGTGGTGGTAGTCGTAGTAGTGGTGGTAGTCGTAGTAGTGGTGGTAGTCGTAGTAGTGGTGGTAGTCGTAGTAGTGGTGGTAGTCGTAGTAGTGGTGGTAGTCGTAGTAGTGGTGGTAGTCGTAGTAGTGGTGGTAGTCGTAGTAGTGGTGGTAGTCGTAGTAGTAGTGGTGGTAGTCGTAGTAGTGGTGGTAGTCGTAGTAGTGGTGGTAGTAGTAATAGTAGTATATACAGACTTTACGAAAGTATTTGACAAGAGCGATCATGGTGTAATAGCGCACAAAATGCGTGATAAAGGAATAACTGGCAAAGTAGGCAGATGGATCTTCAACTTTCTAATCAATCCAACACAAAGAGTAGTGGTAAACAGAGTTAAATCAGAAGCTGCCATAGTGAAGAGCTCTGTTCCACAAGGCACAGTACTCGCCCCCACCCTGTTTCTCATCCTCATATCAGACATAGAGATGTAATCCACAGCACCGTGTCATCCTTTGCGGGCGATACTAGGATCTGCATGAGACTGTCATCAATTGAGGACATTGGTAACCTCCAAGAAGATATAAACTAAGTCTTCCAATGGGCAATGGGGACAAATTCCAACTACTACTCCGTTATGGAAAACTGGAGGATATAATAACTAGAACTGAATATATTACAAACTCAAATCACACAATAGAGCGGAAAAGTAATGCGAGGGACCTGGGAGTGGTAATGTCTGAGGATCTCACCTTCAAGGACCACAACAATGCCACTATCACATCTGCGAGGAAACTGAAAGGATGGAAGAGATACCAAGCCAATGATGATCCTTTTTTAAATCACTTGTTCCCTCTAGGCTAGAATACTGCTGTACATTAACATCCCCATTCAAGGCAGGTGAAATTGCAGATCTAGAGAATGTACAGAGAACCTTTACTGCACGTATAAGTTCCATCAAACACCTTAACTACTGGGAACGCTTGGAAGCACTTGGCGTGTACTCACTGGAGCGCAGGCGAGAGATACATCATAATCTACACCTGGAAACTCCTAGAGAGACTCGTCCTTAATCAGCACACAGAAATAACTCCCTCCGAAAGCAAAAGACTTGGCAGGCGATGCAACGTACCCCCAGTGAAAAGTAGAGGCGTCACTGGTACACTAAGAGAAAATACAATAAGTGTCCGGGGCCCAAGACTGTTCAACAGCTCCTACCAGCCATAAGGGAAATTACCAATAGGCCCCTGGTTGCCTTCAAGACCCCTGGCTGCCTTCAAGACCACTGGCTGTCTTCAAGACCCCTGGTTGTCTTCAAGACCCCTGGCTGTCTTCAAGATCCCTGGTTGTCTTCAAGACCCCTGGCTGCCTTCAAGACCACTGGCTGTCTTCAAAACCCCTGGTTGTCTTCAAGACCCCTGGCTGTCTTCAAGATCCCTGGTTGTCTTCAAGACCCCTGGTTGTCTTCAAGACCCCTGGCTGTCTTCAAGACCCCTGGTTGCCTTCAAGACCCCTGGCTGCCTTCAAGACCACTGGCTGTCTTCAAAACCCCTGGTTGTCTTCAAGACCCCTGGTTGTCTTCAAGACCCTTGGTTGTCTTCAAGACCCCTGGCTGCCTTCAAGATCCCTTTCTGTCTTCAAGACACATGGT
>WNWK01013912.1:0-40000 GCA_009830355.1 Cherax destructor | reverse complement strand
TCCTTCATAAACCCATCCGCTGACATGTCAATTCCCAAATATCTGAAAACATTTACTTCTTCCATAATCCCTCTCTCCAATGTGATATCCAATTTTTCTTTATTTAAATCGTTTGATACCCTCATCACCTTACTCTTATCTCTGTTCACTTTCAACTTTCTACCTTTACACACTCTCCCAAACTCGTCCACTAACCTTTGCAACTTTTCTTTAGAATCTCCCATAAGTACAGTATCATCAGCAAAAAGTAACTGTGTCAAATCCCATTTTACATTTAATTCCCCATAATGTAATCCCACCCCTCTCCCCAACACCCTAGCATTTACTTCTTTTACAACCCCATCTATAAATATATTAAACAACCATGGTGACATTACACATCCCTAAGACCTACTTTTACCGGGAAGTAATCTCCCTCTCTCCTACACACCCTAACCTGAGCCTCACTATCCTCATAAAAACTCTTTACAGCCTTCAGTAACTTATTACCTATTCCATACACTTGCAACATTTGCCACATTGCTCCAATATCCACTCTATCATATGCCTTTTCTAAATCCATAAATGCAATGAAAACTTCTCTACCTTTATCTAAATACTGTAAACACTTGATCTACACATCCCCTACCCACTCTAAAGCCTCCTTGCTCATCTGCAATCCTACTCTCTGTCTTACCTCTAATTCTTTCAATAATAACCCTGCCATACACTTTACCTGGTATACTCAGTAAACTTATTCCCCTATAATTTTTACACTCTCTTTTATCCCCCTTCCCTTTATATAAAGGAACTATACATGCTCCTGCCAATCCCTAGGTACCTTTCCCTCTTTCATATATTTATTAAACAAAAATACCAACAACTCCAGCACTATATCCCCCCCTGCTTTTAACATTTCTGTCATGATCCCGTCAGTTCCAGCTGCTTTACCCACTTTCATTCTACGTAATGCCTCACGCACCTCCCCCACACTCACATCCTGCTCTTCTTCACTCCTAAACGATGTTGTACCTCCCTGGCCAGTACATGAAATTACCGCCTCCCTTTTTTCATCGACATTTAAAAGTTCCTCAAAATATTCCCGCCATCTACCCAATACCTCCAGCTCCCCATCTACTAACTCCCCTACTCTGTTTTTAACTGACAAATCCATTCATTCCCTAGGCTTTCTGACCTTGTTTATCTCACTCCAAAATATTTTCTTGTTTTCAGCAAAATTTCTTGACAGAGCCTCTCCCATTCTTTCATCTGCTCTTCTTTTGCACTCTCTCACCACTCTCTTTCACCTTTCTTTTACTCTCCATATACTCTGCTCCTCTATTAACACTTCTGTTTTATAAAAACCTCTCATAAGCTACCTTTTTCTCTTTTATCACACCCTTTACTTCTTCATTCCACCACTCACTCCTCTTTCCTCCTGCACCCACCCTCCTATAGCCACAAACTTCTGCCCCACATTCTAATACTGCATTTTTAAAACTATCCCAACTCTCTTCAACCCCCCCACTACTCCTACTTGCACTAGCCCACCTTTCTGCCAATAGTTGCTTATATCTCACCCTAACTTCCTCCTCCCTTAGTTTATACACTTTTACCTCTCTCTTACTTGCTATTGCCATTTTCTTTTTGTCCCATCTACCTTTTACTCTAACTGTAGCTACAACCAAATAATGATCCGATATATCCGTTGCCCCTCTATAAACATGTGCATCCTGAAGCCTACCCATCAACGTTTTATCCACCAATACATAATCCAACAAACTACTTTCATTACGTGCTATATCATACCTTGTATATTTATTTATCCTCTTTATATATATATATATATATATATATATATATATATATATATATATATATATATATATATATATATATGGTTTCTGGGACCTGACGATCTGTTGGAGTGTGAGCAGGGTAACATTTTGTGAAGGGATTCAGGGAAACCAGTTAATTGATTTAGCTGGACTTGAGTCCTGGAAATGGGAAGTACAATGCCTGCACTTTAAAGGAGGGGTCTGAGATAGTGACAGCTGACAGGGACTTATTCTCAGCTGTCGTATCTGAGCGCCTCTGCAAAGACAGTGATTATGTATGAGTGAGGTGAAAGTGTTGAATGATGATGAAAGTATTTTCTTTTTGGGTCACCCTGCCTCGGTGGGAGACGGCCGACTTGTTGAAAAAATACATATATATATATATATACATATATATATATATATATATATATATATATATATATATATATATATATATATATATATATATATATATATATATATTTTAAATATATATATGTCGTGCCGATTAGGTAAAACTGGTCAATTAGCAAGAACTCGTCTAAAATTTAGTCCTTTCTAAAATTTTCTCTTATACGTTTAAAGATATATTTTTTAATTTATGTTAATGTAAGAATTTATAATTTTGTACCAAGAGAAACTTCAAAACCTACCTAACCTTATTACAACAAGCGCAATTTAATTTAGCCTAACCCAACTAAATATATTTTAGATACGTTAACATTAATTTAATAATAAACAAACACAATGAAATATATTTTTTCGTTATGTTCAGAATGATTTTGGCGAAATTATTGCATACACAAATTTTCACTTGTCTTATATGGCAAGGTAAGCGTTGCTATTTAAGCCAAAATCGCAAGTTTTACCTAATCGGCACGACATATATATATATATATATATATAAAGAATGAGGAACTCAAAAGGAACACTATATACAAAACTCAAGAGGGTCACCAAATATATATATTATACACTATATATATATATATATATATATATATAAAGAATGAGGAACTCAAAAGGAACACTATATACAAAACTCAAGAGGGTCACCAAATAGAACGAAAGGAACATGTGAAAGACCTGGGAATAATCATGTCAGCTGACTTTTCTTTCAAAGAATATTAAGACAAAGATCACGACAGCCAGGAAGATGACGGGGTGGATATTGAGAACTTTCAACACAAGGGAAATAATGCCGATGGTGACACTATTCATATCACTTGTGCTCTCTGGCTTGGAGTACTGTTCAGTGTTGACGGCCCTGTCCAGGGCATTAGAGATATCACAGCTGCAACAAATACACAGATCATTTACTGCTCACACACAGCCAGTAAAGCATTTAAATTACTGAGAACACCTTGAAGTCTTGAACATGTACTCACAGGAGTGGATGAGAGAGAGATACATGATAATATATACCTAGAAAGTACTCTAGGACCTGGTCCCAAATCTGCACACTGCCATAACAACATACTGGAGTGAGAGATATGGGAGGAAGTGTAAAATAAACCCAGTGAGGAGCAGGGGTGCGGTGGGCACAATAAGAGAACAATGTATCAACATCCGTAAGTAAGTTTATTCAGGTATACACAAATACAGTTACATAGATTATCATACATAGCAGCATGACTCACGAAATCGTAATGACACGATTGCAAACAAACCATACCACGGGTGGGGTTCGAACCCGCGGTCAGAGTCTCAAAACTCTAGACCGTCGCGTAAGCCACTAGGCCAGCTAGCTTCAATAAGATTCATCCAACTAGGTATATTTCTACACCATAGGAAGGTTAGCATAGGCACCACTGTGTCCACAAATGCAAGTTTTTTTACGCGACGGTCTAGAGTTTTGAGACTCTCTGACCGCGGGTTCGAACCCCACCCGTGGTATGGTTTCATAGCAGCATGTGTAGAAAACCCAGGATAACCCAAAAAAGTCAGACAGTGACTTATTTCCATTGGGGTCCATTTAATACCTTAATATTATACACTGTAGTAGATACTAGTTATTATACTATAATTAAAAGGAATAAAGTAAAAAGAGTTATTTACATGTATATGTATGGTAACTAAAAAAAATAAAAACCATTCTCCTCCCTTTCTGTCGCTACATTCATTAGGTACCTTTCTGTCGCTACATTCATTAGGTACCTTTTGGTTCTCTTCTTGAACTGGCTCATGCTATGACTGGCTTTGACATGTGCAGGCAGTCTGTTCCATTCCTTTATTGCTGTACAATAAAAGGTGTTTGAAGTCTGGTCACTGACTGTGGGTACTACAAAGTTGTGCTCTCTCCCCCTAGTACTATGACTGCTTTGGTTCCCAGCCTTGACAAAATTGGCAGCAAGATATTCTGGACACTGTTTGTGAGCAATTTTATAAACTTGATTCAACTTAAGTTGTTTTACTCTGTCTTCAATATTCAGCATATCCAATTGTTGTAATTCATCCGGGCCTACATGTTCTCTTGGGCCCAGGTCCAGGATGAATCTTACCATTTTGTTCTGGGTGATTTGCTGTTTATATTTCAGTTTTTTTGTCAAGGCAGAGTACCATGAAGAGCAAGCGTAGTCCATATGACATTGTATAAGGGCTAGACATAGGGTCCTGCGAGCCTCAGTAGGTAGACACTGTGCTTGTCTGTAGAGGAACTTCAGTCTGACATTCACTTTCTTTACTATATTGTTCCCTATCAATTCTCCTGACATGCATGGGTCAAAGGGGATTCCCAGATATTTTACTGAGGAAACTGAAGTGATGGATTCCCCATTACACCGGACATTAAAATTATTTACCCTGCTCAGTTTATATTTCGTGCCAAAGAGTATGGCTTCTGTTTTCCCGAGGTGTAACGATAACTTGTTGTCTACTAACCATTTGCTGCAGGACTCCAGTTCCAGTGTTAATACATTAGCTATGTCTTGTGGGTCTTTACCTGATACTAACAGAGCACTGTCATCCGCATACAGTAGGAGTTTGCACTTGACACTGATGGACATGTCATTTACATAACACAGGAATAATAAGGGACCCAGAATACTACCTTGGGGAACTCCACATGCTATCGGCAGTGGTTCTGATTCTGCTTTGTTGATTTTGACAATTTGTTTCCTATTGCTAAGATAGGACTTAAACCAGTCTATGGAACCTATGTCGATAGCTTGAAGTTTCTTACATAATACATTGTGGTTGACAGTATCGAAGGCCTTTTGCAAGTCTAAAGTTACCATTCCTATGAGGTTCCCTATAGACATTTCAGTTCTCATGTAATCCATCAGATTAATTAGGGAGGTGTCGGTTGAGTAAGATCTCCTAAAGCCTGATTGGTAACTATGAAGAATGTTGTTGTCATTAAGATACTTAACTACTTGACAGTACACCGCCCTCTCTAGAATTTTGGATATTACACTGAGTATACTAACAGGCCTATAGTTGCTGACATCGGATCTATTTTTCTTGAAGATAGGAGTAACTCTGGCCTCCTTGAACCCATCTGGCACTGTATTAGTGGTGATGGACAGATTTATTATGTGAGCAATGGGAATTGCCAGTTCAGAGGCACCATCTTTTAGGAACTTAGACGGGATGTTATCAAGTCCGGTGCTCTTAGTTGGGTTTAATCTGCTTAGTTCTTTTTGCACGAAGTCATGAGATACACTTACTAGTTGACAACTGTTTGGAGTTACTCCTTTATTGGTATAGTATGTTTTAAATTTATCAGAGTCTGTGTTAAAGGTATTTGATGCAGCTGGTAGCTTACTTACTAGTGTTGATGCGACAGTTGTGTAGTATGAATTAAAACAATTTGCCACTTTAGTTGTTTCGTGGCATACCTCGTTATCGACATTTAGTACTATGTTAGATCTATCTACGGGTTTATGATTATACCCCAACTGTTTTAGTCGTTGCCAGAGCTTTCTAGGGTTATTCTTGTACTCTTCGATTTTTGAGCAATAGTGTCTTGCCTTTGCGCCTTTTATAAGCCTCTGCACTCTGTTCCTCACCCTTTGGAATTCATTTAGTGCTGCAATATCCTGTCTGTCTGCCTTAAATCTTTTTATCAACTGGTCTCTGAATTTCATATTATCTAATATCTCAGTAGACATCCAGGGTTCAGTTCTTCGTTTAATTCTAACGTCTTTAACTGGTGCAATATTATAAAGGATGGCAGTGAACATTGTTTTGAATTTTTCCCAGACATCATTTACGTCCGTGTAACTTGTTATCAATGACCAGTCACAATTGTATAGCATATTTACCAGTGTTTCTTTATTGTAGTTTCTAGTTGACCTAATTTTTATTGTCCTGTGTAGTCCTATCCGCTCCCTAGTGATTTTCCTGGTACAGTAAATGATAAAATGATCACTAAGACCTGTGGTAATGACGCCTGACTGACTAATGTTCTCAGGGCGGTTACAAAGTATGTGGTCAATTAGGGTGGCTGAGAACTGTGTGATCCGGGTTGGTGTATTAATTAGTTGAGTGACTGCAGACTATTCAACATCTTACCAGGTGCCAGATCAACCAGGCTGTGATGGATATGTGAGTCAGCAGTACCACCAGCATCAACAACAGCCTGGTTGACCAGGCCAGCACCAGACAAGCCTGGTCCAGGACCACCAGCAACAACAACCTGGTTGACCAGGCAGGCACCAATGTTTTGAAGTGCGCAATATATGTATCTACATAGCGTCAGTATCATGGTTGTGCTCCAGTTACTGGGACCATATTTCGCTCAGTATGGAGCTTGACCAGCCTCTAAACTGGGCAAAACGTCAAGTGTTGAAAGGTATGTATTGAGTGTAGTGGCCAGACTGTGTTGTTTGTAGTGGCCAGACTGTGTTGTTTGTAGTGGCCAGACTGTGTTGTTTGTAGTGGCCAGACTGTGTTGTTTGTAGTGGCCAGACTGTGTTGTTTGTAGTGGCCAGACTGTGTTGTTTGTAGTGGCCAGACTGTGTTGTTTGTAGTGGCCAGACTGTGTTGTTTGTAGTGGCCAGACTGTGTTGTTTGTAGTGGCCAGACTGTGTTGTTTGTAGTGGCCAGACTGTGTTGTTTGTAGTGGCCAGACTGTGTTGTTTGTAGTGGCCAGACTGTGTTGTTTGTAGTGGCCAGACTGTGTTGTTTGTAGTGGCCAGACTGTGTTGTTTGTAGTGGCCAGACTGTGTTGTTTGTAGTGGCCAGACTGTGTATTTGTATGGCCAGACTACTTATGTATACACCACACTGATGTTTGTAGTGGCCAACCTGTTCTGAGTGGCCAGACTGTTTCTCTGCTAGTGGCCACACTGTGCTTGTTAATACCGATACTACCACTACTACTTGCTACTACCTACTCTACACCATCACTACCATCTACTACTAGCTATGCCACACCTACTACTAACACCATCACTCCACTATACTACTCTACTACCACTACCTACTCTAACACCATCACTACCACTACTACTACTATGCTACCACCACTACCACTACTACTAACACCATCACTACCACTACTACTATGCTACCACCACTACCACTACTACTAACACCATCACTACCACTACTACTACTATGCACCACCACTACCACTACTACTAACACCATCACTACCACTACTACTACACCTACCACCACTACTACTAACACCACCACCACTACTACTAACACTACCACTACTACTAACACCACCACTACTACTAACACTACCACCACTACCACTACTACTAACACTACCACCACTACCACTACTACTAACACTACCACCACTACCACTACTACCACCACTACTAACACTACCACCACCACTACTAACACTACCACCACCACTACTAACACTACCACCACCACTACTAACACTACCACCACTACTAACACTACCACCACCACTACTAACACTACCACCACCACTACTAACACTACTACCACCACTACTAACACTACCACCACTACCACTACTACTAACACTACCACTACTACTAACACCACCACCACTACTAACACTACCACCACCACTACTAACACTACCACCACCATTACTAACACTACTACCACCACTACTAACACTACCACCACCACTACTAACACTACCACCACCACCATCACCCAGCATGACACCCACACCACAACATTGTCCACCATTAACATTCCTGCCATCCCACGCTACATCCCCCACCATAACTCACTCCCATGCAAAGATCACCATGGCAACATCTACCATTGCTGTTCAACCAGGTTGTTGCTGTTAGCTGCCCACAAAAGCCCCCCCTTGAGGCTGGTTAATGGGGTTTAAAGTCTATCTAATACACGAGGGTCATTAAGACTAGTTGGTTGGTTAATGGGGTTTAAAGACTATCTACTACACGAGGGTCATTAAGACTGATTGGTTGGTTAATGGGGTTTAAAGTCTATCTACTACACGAGGGTTATTAAGACTGGTTGGTTGGTTAATGGGGTTTAAAGTCTATCTACTACACGAGGGTCATTAGGGCTGCATGTCACCTGTACACCACCAGTCAAGAATACTTTAATACCTAAAATACTGATTAACGTAAACTCTCTTGCGGTTCAACTCCAGCAGCCACTTTCTGACAACCTTAACGGCTCCTCTCCTCTACAACTTAAAATTCTTCTAGGAGTATTTATTGATAGTGTGTGCAGTGCACAGTATACAGTGTGCAGTGTACAGTATACAGTGTGCAGTGTGCAGTGTATAGTGTGCAGTGTACAGTATACAGTGTGCAGTGTACAGTATGCAGTGTACAGAGTGCAGTGTACAGTGCAGTGTACAGTGTGCAATGTAGTGTACAGTGTGCAATGTACAGTGTGCAGTGTACAGTATAGTGTACAGTGCAGTGTACAGTGAACAGTATACAGTGCAGTGTACAGTATACAGTGGTGTAGTGTGCAGTGTACAGTATACAGTGGTGTAGTGTGCAGTGTACAGTATACAGTGATGTGCAGTGTACAGTGAGGTGTGCAGTGTACAGTGTGTAGTGTACAGTATACAGTGTACAGTGTGCATTGTACATTGTGCAGTGTGCAATGTACAGTATACAGTGTTCAGTGTGCAGTGCAGTATACAGTGTTCAGTGTGCAGTGCAGTATACAGTGCAGTGTACAGTGTGCAGTGTACAGTATACAGTGTGCAGTATACAGTGTGCAGTATACAGTGCAGTGTGCAGTGTACAGTATACAGTGCACTGTACAGTATACAGTGCAGTGTACAGTGAGGTGTGCAGTGTACAGTGTGCAGTATAGTGTGCAGTGTACAGTATACAGTGTGCAATGTACAGTATAGTGTGCGGTGTGCAGTGTACAGAGTGCAGTGTACAGTGTGCAGTTTACAATGTGCAGTGTACAGTGTGAGTAGTGTGCAGTGTACAGTGTAGTGTGCAATGTACAGTATGCAGTGTAGTGTAGTGTGCAGTGTAGTGTACAGTGTAGTGTGCAGTGTACAGTGTGCAGTGTACAGTGTGAAGTGTGTGTGCGGTTAGTATTTTTAACGGCTGCCACCATTTGTGTTGTGGGGTTCTTTTCATAGATTTGGTAATATTAACAGACGATGAGCTTGGGTTTTGGTAGCGTTTAATGAGGCGTTGGATATATGGGAGCTGAGAGCCTATGCCTGTGTCCGTCTGTCCTGCACTGAGTCTGGATGGTAACTGACTACTAGGCCGTCCGGCGCTGAGGCATTCAAAAGGCAGGCCTATCATTGGCTAATGCCAGATCACATGGGCAGAGGTTGGAAATCACGTGAACAGCCGTGGTGCAGCCGTTAAAAATACTAACCGCACAGCTCGGGCATGCTACGTATGGCGTCTCGACATACAACTATACAAACTAAGGGCAACAGGCAACAACTCTCAGCTGATTCTATACAATGTCAAAGTACACAACAGTTAACATTATACTTCACATGGATATTATCGTGACGGAACAATCTACATTACTATATGATGCATCATGATATGTGCAGTGTACAATGTACAGTGTACAGTGTGTAGTGTAGTGTACAGTGTGCAGTGTACAGTATGCAGTGTAGTGTACAGTGCAGTGTACAGTGTGCAGTGTACAGTGTGCAGTGTACAATGTGCAGTGTACAGTGCAGTGTACAGTGTGCAGTGTACAGAGTGCATTGTGCAGTGTACAGTGTGCAGTGTACAGAGTGCAGTGTGCAGTGTACAGAGTGCAGTGTACAGAGTGCAGTGCACAGAGTGCAGTGTACATAGTGCAGTGTGCAGTGTACAGTGTGCAGTGTACAGTGCAGTGTACAGAGTGCAGTGTACAGTGTGCAGTGTACAGAGTGCAATGTACAGTGTGCAGTGTAGTGTACAGAGTGCAGTGTACAGAGTGCAGTGTGCAGTGTAGTACAGTGTGCAGTGTGCAGTGTACAGAGTGCAGTGTACAGTGTGCAGTGTACAGAGTGCAGTGTACAGTGTGCTGTGTGCAGTGTACAGTGTAACGTGTACAGTGTGCAGTGTACAGAGTGCAGTGTGCAGTGTACAGCGTGCAGTGTAAAGTGTGTAGTGTACAGTGTGCAGTGTACAGTGTACATTGTGCAGTGTACAGTGTACAGAGTGCAGTGTACAGTGTGCAGTAGAGTGTGCAGTGTACAGTGTGCAGTGTACAGTGTACAGAGTGCAGTGTACAGTGTACAGAGTGCAGTGTGCAGTGTACAGAGTGCAGTGTACAGAGTGCAGTGTACAGTGTGCAGTGTACAGAGTGCAGTGTACAGAGTGCAGTGTACAGTGTACAGAGTGCAGTGTGCAGTGTACAGTGCAGGTACAGTGTACAGTGTACAGAGTACAGTGCAGTGTACAGTGTGCAGTGTACAGTGTGCAGTGTACAGTGCGCAGTGTACAGTGCAGTGTACAGAGTGCAGTGTACAGTGTCCAGTGTACAGTGTGCAGTGTACAGTGCGAGTGTACGTGCAGGTACAGTGCAGTGTACAGTGGCAGTGTACAGAGTGCAGTGACAGTGTCAGTGTACAGTGCAGTGTACAGTGTGCAGTGTACAGAGTACAGTGCAGTGTACAGTGTGCAGTGTACAGTGTGCAGTGTACAGTGTGCAGTGTACAGTGTGCAGTGTACAGAGTGCAGTGTACAGTGTGCAGTGTACAGAGTGCAGTGTACAGTGCAGTGTACAGTGTGCAGTGTACAGAGTGCAGTGTACAGTGTGCAGTGTACAGAGTGCAGTGTACAGTGTGCAGTGTACAGTGTGCAGTGTACAGAGTGCAGTGTACAGAGTGCAGTGTACAGAGTGCAGTGTACAGTGTGCAGTGTACAGTGTGCAGTGTACAGAGTGCAGTGTACAGTGTGCAGTGTACAGAGTGCAGTGTACAAGTGTGACAGGTGCATGACAGTGTGCAGTGTACAGTGTGCAGTGTACAGAGTGCAGTGTACAGTGTGCAGTGTACAGTCTTAAAACTTCAGAGATCTTATCATTATCAAGAAAGTGACTTGTATCATTTCCTGTATTTCTTGCTAAGTGCAGTCTTAATAACCCTCGTGTAGTAGATAGTCTTTAAACCCCATTAACCAACCAACCAGTCTTAATGACCCTCGTGTAGTAGATAGACTTTAAACCCCATTAATTAACCAACCAGTCTTAATGACCCTCGTGTAGTAGATAGGCTTTAAACCCCATTAACCAACCAACCAGTTTTAATGATCTGGTGTAGTAGATAGACTTTAAACCCCATTAACCAACCAACCAGTCTTAATGACCCTGATGTAGTAGATAGACTTTAAACCCCATTAACCAACCAACCAGTCTTAATGACCCTGATGTAGTAGATAGGCTTAAACCCCATTAACCAACCAACCAGTCTTAATGACCCTCGTGTAGTAGATAGGCTTTAAACCCCATTAACCCACCAATCAGTCTTAATGACCCTCGTGTAGTAGATAGACTTTAAACCCCATTAACCAACCAACCAGTCTTAATGAACTGGTGTAGTAGATAGACTTTAAACCCCATTAACCAACCAACCAGTCTAAATGACCCTCTTGTAGTAGACTTCAAACCCCATTAAACCACCCATAGACACTACAATAAACCACCAATAAACAGTACAATAAACCACGAATAAACAGTACAATAAACCACGAATAAACAGTACAATAAACAACGAATAAACAGTACAATAAGCCACGAACAAACAGTACAATAAACCACGAATAAACAGTACAATAAACCACGAATAAAAAGTACAATAAACCACCAATAAACTTCAATAAACCACCAATAAACAGTACAATAAACCACCAATAAACAGTACAATAAACCAATAAATAGTACAATCAACCACCAATAAACAGTACAATAAACCACTAATAAACTAAAATAAACCACCAATAAACAGTACAATAAACCACGAATAAACAGTACAATAAACCACCAATAAACAGTACAATAAACCACCAATAAACTTCAATAAACCACCAATAAACTACAATAAACCACCAATAAACAGTACAATCAACCACCAATAAACAGTACAATAAACCACCAATAAACAGTACAATATACCACCAATATACAGTACAATAAACCACCAATAAACAGTACAATAAACTTCAATAAACCACCAATAAACTACAATAAACCACCAATAAAGAGTACAATCAACCACCAATAAACAGTACAATAAACCACCAATAAACAGTACAATAAACAGTACAATAAACCACAAATAAACAGTACAATCAACCACCAATAAACAGTACAATAAACCACCAATAAACAGTACAATAAACCACCAACAAACAGTACAATAAACCACCAATAAACTTCAATAAACCACCAATAAACAGTACAATCAAACACCAATAAACATTACAATCAACCACCAATAAACAGTACAATAAACCACCAATAAACAGTACAATAAACCACCAATAAACAGTACAATAAACCCAATAAACCACCAATAAACTACAATAAACCACAAATAAACAGTACAATAAACCCCCAATAAACAGTACAATAAACCACCAATAAACAGAACAATAAACCACCAATAAACAGTACAATTAACCACCAATAAACACTACAATAAACCACCAATAAACAGTACAATAAACCACCAATAAACTACAATAAACCACCAATAAACAGTACAATAAACTACCAATAAACAGTACAATAAACTACCAATAAACAGTACAATAAACTTCAATAAACCACCAATAAACTACAATAAACAGTACAATAAACCACCAATAAACAGTACAATAAACTACACTAAACCACCAATAAACTACAATAAACAGTACAATAAACCACCAATAAACAGTACAATAAACCACCAATAAACAGTACAATAAACCACCAATAAACAGTACAATAAACCACCAATAAACAGTACAATAAACTACACTAAACCACCAATAAACCACAACAAAGAAATACAAGAGCAGAGAGCAGCTTAAAACACAAAAATACGAGTACAAAAGAGAGGCCGTGACACTGGTGTCGAGGATAAACAAAAACAAGGAAACAATACAACAACAAAAGTCTGAGGGGGAAAATATACCAGAATTTTGTTATTTACGAGACTGTGGTTTGTAGGGATGGGTATCCCTCACCCCTGTATTCCTCAGTCTTGTATCCCTCACCCCTGTATTCCTGTCCTGTATCCCTCACCCCTGTATTCCTGTCCTGTATCCCTTAAACTTGTATCCCTCAGTCCTGCATCCCTTAGTCCTGTATCCCTTACACTGTATCCTAATCAAGACCCCTGCACCAGTCAGGCTACTGTTAGTGGTCCCCCCTGAATCAAGAGCCCCGTGAGCAGCATCAAGGCCCCTAAGTCACAACAAGCAGTCAAGGGTCGCTGGGGTACACCAGTCGGGCTACTGTTAGTGGTCCCCCCTGAATCAAGAGCCCCGTGAGCAGCATCAAGGCCCCTAAGTCACAACAAGCAGCCCAGGGTGGCTGGGGTACACCAGTCGGGCTACTGTTAGTGGTCCCCCCAGAATCAAGAGCCCCGTGAGCAGCATCAAGGCCCTAAGTCACAACAAGCAGCCCAGGGTGGCTGGGGTACACCAGTCGGGCTACTGTTAGTGGTCCCCCTGAATCAAGAGCCCCGTGAGCAGCATCAAGGCCCTAAGTCACAACAAGCAGCCCAGGGTGGCTGGGGTACACCAGTCGGGCTACTGTTAGTGGTCCCCCTGAATCAAGAGCCCCGTGAGCAGCATCAAGGCCCTAAGTCACAACAAGCAGCCCAGGGTGGCTGGGGTACACCAGTCGGGCTACTGTTAGTGGTCCCCCTGAATCAAGAGCCCCGTGAGCAGCATCAAGGCCCTAAGTCACAACAAGCAGTCAAGGGTCGCTGGGGTACACCAGTCGGGCTACTGTTAGTGGTCCCCCTGAATCAAGAGCCCCGTGAGCAGCATCAAGGCCCTAAATCACAACAAGCAGTCAAGGGTCGCTGGGGTACACCAGTCGGGCTACTGTTAGTGGTCCCCCTGAATCAAGAGCCCCGTGAGCAGCATCAAGGCCCCTAAGTCACAACAAGCAGCCCAGGGTGGCTGGGGTACACCAGTCGGGCTACTGTTAGTGGTCCCCCTGAATCAAGAGCCCCGTGAGCAGCATCAAGGCCCCTAAGTCACAACAAGCAGTCAAGGGTCGCTGGGGTACACACACCTGCAGGAACCAATCTATAGTCTTCAATTTTAACGAGTTCACAACACATACTCTGCAAGCTCACAACGAAGCCCAGGGTCGTCTGGGGCAGGGTGGAGAAATGGGAGACGGGGGTATGTTTCCTACACCTGTTGCCCCTTGTTCACCTAGCAGGAAGGTACGATACACCTGTTGCCAATGATTTAGCTAGCAGGTACTAGGACCTGGCTGTTATTCTCCTTGTACCTCCTGCCCTGTTCACCTACCAATATACTATAGTCAGACGAGGGCCCCTTATACCTGTTACCACTGTTCACCTAGTAGTAAGTAGGTACCTACCCTCTAGTCAACTGTTGGGTGTACATACTAGATATGATAACAAATCTTTGATATTATTATTATTATTATTGCTGTTGTTTTGCAAATACTGTATACAATTAGAGTAATGAGCTTAAAAGGCTCTCTCCTTCAAATCACTTTCATTAAAGGCCTAACGGGTTATTTGAATTCATTTTGAAATTCAGTATAATCGACTCGCAATGTAAAGGACCTGGGTTCAATCTCTGGTTCATGGGACGCGTCTGGGCTTGTTTACAACTTGTGGATACCCTAGTAGTGTTGATACACTATTCTATATGATAGTTACATTGTGGAACACCAGCAGTGTTGCTACACTATTCTATATGATAGTTACATTGTGGGAACACCAGCAGTGTTGCTACACTATTCTATATGATAGTTACATTGTGGGAACACCAGCAGTGTTGCTACACTATTCTATATGATAGTTACATTGTGGGAACACCAGAGTGTTGCTACACTATTCTATATGATAGTTACATTGTGGGCACCAAAGTGTTGCTACACATTCTATATGATAGTTACATTGTGGAACACCAGAGTGTTGCTACACTATTCTATATGATAGTTACATTGTGGGAACAACAGTTGCTACACATTCTATATGATAGTTACATTGTGGGAACACCAGAGTGTTTTACACTATTCTATATGTATTAATTGTGGGAACACCAGCAGGTTGCTACACTATTCTATATGATAGTTACATTGTGGGAACACCACAGTGTGTTGCTACACTATTCTATATGATAGTTACAGGGGAACACCAGCAGTGTTACACTATTCTATATGATGTTACATTGTGGGAACACCAGCAGTGTTGCTACACTATTCTATATGATAGTTACATTGTGGGAACACCAGAGGTTGTACACTATTCTATATGATAGTTCATTGTGGGAACACCAGCAGTGTTGCTACACTATTCTTATAGATAGTTACTTGTGGAAACCAGCAGGTTGCACACTATTCTATATGAAAATTACATTGGGGAACACCAGGTGTTGCTAATATTCTATATGATAGTTCATTGTGGGAACCCAATGTTGCTACACTATTCTATATGATAGTTACATTGTGGGAACACCAGCAGTGTTGCTAACTATTCATGATTGTTACGTTGTAACACCAGCAGTGTTGCTACACTATTCATATGATAGTTACATTGTGGGAACACAGAGTGTTTACACTATTCTATATGATAGTTACATTGTGGGAACACCAGCAGTGTTGCTACACTATTCTATATGATAGTTACATTGTGGGAAAAGAGTGTTGCTACCTATTCTATATGATAGTTACATTGTGGGAACACCAGAGTGTTGCTACACTATTCTATTTGATAGTTACATTGTGGGAAACCAGCAGTGTTGCTACACATTCATATGAGAGTTACATTGTGGGAACACCAGCAGTGTTGGGAACCTTGTGTACCCAAGAGGACAGCCCCTACTTCCACAGTGGGCCCCGCCAACCTGTGATGTGACCTTCAACTGCTGCCCCTCATTGATTCCAGATAAATAATCGTCCTGGGGGGACTGATTACCTACTTCCACTTTTCACGTACCCTCTGTATTGAACTGATGAAGCCACTGATTGGCGAAACGTCTTGAAATAAAATACCAGTTGTGGCATGTGTTTTAATGCCCAACACCGCAAGGATGAGGGACTGACTACCTAATCTGTCTCCAGTTCCAACACCCAGTTCTGAGTGACTGATACCCCACCTAGTCTCTCTGTTTCCAGACCTTCGAGGTTGAGGGACTGATAACCTCACCATCTACTATCCCTGCAGTCTTACCTTGAGGAAGGAACGGGAGGGGCAGTAAACAGCTCCCATCAACAGCATTTCGGCCCGACAACAGAATATATTCATCCCGTTGAGAATATCTAACAAACAGAAGCCACACAACAGGTGGTAACCCCCAGATAAAGCATCCAACTATTTTCTTTCCACACTAGGGGGCGAAGATGGTTCCTTTAAGTCGAAAATAGCTACGTATATATTTAAGTCGTTTTTCACTTTCAATCTACTAGAGGATGAGGTTTGAGCACTGGGGAGGTGAAAACACTGCAGCGGAAAAGTTTAGGTTCGATGTGGGGTTTGGGGAATTAAAATTTTGTTTTCCAGTGTTGGGTGGCGTGCTAAGCACGAGGTTGTGTTGTGGCGGGGTAGGTGTCAGGGTATTGTTTCAGGGGTAGGGCTGGGGGGTTTTTGTCTTGGTTTTTTGGGGGTGGTTTTTGGTAATTGTTCTGGGAGGGGTTAATTGGGCGGGGGTTGTGGTGGGTAGTGTGGCTTTATTGGTATGGGGAGGTTGGTGGTATTGGTAAGGAGGGTGGAAAAGGGGTAGGGGTGCGGGTAGTGTGGGTGGAGGTTGCGGTGTTTAAGTGTAGGTCGGTTGGCAGGGGGGTGGCTGGGTGTGGGGGAGGGGCAGTTGCTGTAGGGTAGCTGGGGTAGGGGTGGCTGGGGTAGGGGTGGCTGGGGAGGGGTTTTAGTAGTGTGTACAGTGTGTTAGTGGGGTAGTGTGTGACTGAGGTATGTGTAGCTGGGGTAGTGTGGTAGGGCAGAGTAGCTGGGGGTAGTGTGGGTGGGGCAGTGTGTGTAGGTGGGGGAAGTTGTGTAGCTGGGGTAGAAGTGTGTTGGGGGGTAGAAGTGGTAGGTGGGGTAGAATGTGTGTAGGTGGGGAGCAGGTGAGGGGGGGAGAAGGGGTGAGGTGGGGTAAAGTTGAGGTGGGTAGAAGTGTGTGAGCTGGGGAGAAGTGTGTGTAAAATGGAGTCGAAGTGTGTAGTGGGGAGAAGGTGGTGGGAAAGTGTGTGTGGGGAACGGGGGCAGAAGTGTGTAGCTGGGGTAGAGTGTGTGGGCTGGGGTAGAAGTGGTGTAGTGGGGAGAAGTGTGTGACTGGGGAGGGTGTGTAGCTGGGGGAGCTGGTTGGCAGACAGACCAACACTGGAGCAGCAGAAGACACAGCCAGATGGTGCCACCCCGCCAGTCCCACACCGCCTGGTGATTCCACGCCAGACCCAATTTCTCTCTCTCTCTCCCCCCCCCACCTTATTGATTCCCCTACTGTAACAACCCAAATAACCCCACTCACTATTCCTTAGTAACTTTCTAAGTTGATCCACCTACACGACACCTATCATACATACCTGGAGTATACCTGGAGAGGGTTTGGGGGCCGCCCCCCCCGGCCCATCGTGACCAGGCCATCACATACCACCATATTATCCAAAGAAATCGCAAACAAGGATGCAAGATGCAAAACAAATGGGGGGAGTTGGAAATTTAGGTTTTGTGTTAATCAACAATCAGGAGCTTGCAATGTTGAAAAGAGGATAGAATCCGAGTAAACACGTTCAGAGGAGCGCTTTTCCCGAAATTTTTCAATTTGAAGCTCCTGATGATGTGTTGACGCAAAGAAAGGCCAGAGCATCTTTTTAATCCTCCCGTTGTTATTTGCATCTGAGCCTGGTCGATCAGACCTGATTCACCACGAACCTGGGGTTCCCCACCGGGGAGAGGGGTTAACCCCCCACCCCCTCCAGGTATACTCCGGTAATTGTACATTACCAGGTATACTCCGGTAATAGTGTATTAAAGGTACTAAATATGTGTACAACCCTATACCCAGGTAATTTACATTACCGGATCTAAAATGTGTACTTTCCCCCGGATACCCAGGAATTTTACATTACCAGGATACCCGGAAATTTTTCTTTAAAGGATATGGTAAGCTTTTCCAGGTACCCCCATAGTGTACATTCAGGATACCCAGGAAGTGACAACGGATACCCAGGTAATTTTACATTACCAGGATACCCAGGTAATGTGTACAAACCAGGTATACTCCAGGAATTTACATTACCAGGTATACCCAGGTAATGTGAATTCCCGGGGATACCCAGGTAATGTGCACCAGGACCCAGGTAATGTGACATTACCAGGTTTTTACCCCATAATTTACTTACCAGGAACTCCAGGTAATGTAATTCCGGGGTAAACCCAGGTTATGTGTACATTCCAGGTATACCCAGGCAATATGTGCATTCCAGGATACTCCAGGTAATTGTTACTTTCCCCGGATACCCTAATATGTGCTTAAAAGGGGTATAAGGTATACTCCAGGTAATTTTACATTACCGGATCCCGGGGGTTTCCAGGTACTAGGTAATAGTGCCCCAATACCCGGTAATGTTGCTTACCAGGAATACCCAGGTAATGCGTACATTCCAGGATACCCATAATATGTGTACAAGGATATGGGAAAATATGTGTACATTACCAGGTATCCCGGGAAAATTGTACTACCAGGATACTCCAGGAATATGTGTACAAACCAGGTATACCCAGGTTGTGTAATTAAAAGGAACCCAGGTTGTGTACATTCCGGTTCCCAGGTAATGTGGACACCAGGATACCCAGGAATTTTTCATTACCAGGATACTCCAGGTAATTTTTTACAATACCAGGTATTTTAAAGGTAAGGGAAAATTTCCCAGGCCCCAGGAATATGTGTACATTCCGGGTATACTCCAGGAAATAGGGGAAAACCCGGGATCCCGGGGAATTTGTGTACTTTCCCCATATACTCCAGTAATTTTATAAATAAAAATATCCCCAGATATGTGTACATTACCCAGGAGGACCCTTTATCCCCCTTAATAAACACTGTGTACTGTACACAGGTGTACAGTACAGAATGTTTTTTAAGGGGAATATTTTGGCAGTAAGAAGGGACACTGCAGGAGGCCTACTGGCCTATACTGGGACAGTAGACAAGTGTTCCTTTGCACAGTTTGTGGGTACCAGAATACCACTGTTGGTATCACAATACCACTGTTGGTATAACAACAAGACTGTCAGTACCACAACACCCCTGTCAGTACCACAATGCCACTGTCAGTACGACAGTACCACTGTCAGTACCACAATGCCACTGTCAGTACCAATGCCACTGTTAATACCACAATGCCACTGTCAGTACCACACTGCCACTGTTAGTACCACAATGCCACTGTTAGTACCACAATGCCACTGTCAGTACCACAAACCAGGTCAGAAAACACCAATGTCGGTACCAATGCCACGTCATACCACAACAACACTGTCAGTACCACACAACACTGTCAGTACCACAACAACACTATCAGTACATCAACACCACTGCGATCACAACACGTCAGATCACAACACTGTCAGTATCCAACACTGTCAGTACCACAACAACACTGTCAGTACCACAACAACACTGTCAGTACCACAACAACACTGTAGTACGACAACAACATTTCAGTACCACAACAACACTGTCACTACCACAACAACACTGTTATACCACAACAACACTGTTAGTACCACAACAACACTGTTAGTACCACAACAACACTGTCAGTACCACAACAACATTGTCAGTACCACAACAACACTGTTCAAGTACCACAACAACACTGTCAGTACCACAACAACACTATCAGTACCACAACAACACTGTTAGTACCACAACAACACTGTCAGTACCACAACATCACTGTCAGTACCACAACAACATTGTCAGTACCACAAACACTGTCAGTACCACAACAACACTGTCAGTACCACAACAACACTGTCAGTACCACAACAACATTGTCAGTACCACAACAACACTGTCGTACAATCTGTCGTACACAACAACATTGTCAGTACCACAACAACACTGTCAGTACCACAACAACACTGTCAGTACCACAACAACACTGTCAGTACCACAACAACATTGTCAGTACCACAACAACACTGTCAGTACCACAACAACACTGTCAGTACCACAACACACTGTCAGTACCACAACAACACTGTCAGTACCACAACAACATTGTCAGTACCACAACAACACTGTCAGTACCACAACAACACTGTCAGTACCACAACAACACTGTCAGTACCACAACAACATGTCACAAAGTACCACAACAACACTGTCAGTACCACAACAACACTGTCAGTACCACAACAACACTGTCAGTACCACAACAACACTGTCAGTACCACAACAACATGTCAGTACCACAACAACACTGTCAGTACCACAACAACACTGTCAGTACCACAACAACACTGTCAGCACAACACTACATCACAACAACACTGTCAGTACCACAACAACACTGTCAGTACCACAACAACACTGTCAGTACCACAACAACACTGTCAGTACCACAACACCACTGTCAGTACCACAACAACACTGTCAGTACCACAACACCACTGTCAGTACCACACCAACACTGTCAGTACCACAACAACACTGTCAGTACCACAACACCACTGTTAGTACCACAACAACACTGTCAGTACCACAACAACACTGTCAGTACCACAACAACACTGTCAGTACCACAACAACACTGTCAGTACCACAACAACACTGTCAGTACCACAACAACACTGTTAGTACCACAACAACACTGTCAGTACCACAACAACATTGCCAGTACCACAACAACATTGTCAGTACCACAACACTATCAGTACCACAACAACACTGTCAGTACCACAACAACACTGTCAGTACCACAACACCACTGTCAGTACCACAACAACACTGTTAGTACCACAACACCACTGTCAGTACCACAACAACACTGTTAGTACCACAACAACATTGTCAGTACCACAACACTATCAGTACCACAACAACACTGTTATTACCACAACAACACTGTCAGTACCACAACAACACTATCAGTACCACAACAACACTGTCAGTACCACAACAACACTGTTAGTACCACAACAACACTGTCAGTACCACAACACTGTCAGTACCACAACAACACTGTCAGTACCACAACAACACTGTCAGTACCACAACAACACGGTCAGTACCACAACAACACTGTCAGTACCCCAACAACACTGTCAGTCACACACATACAACACAACACTGTTAGTACCACAACAACACTGTTAGTACCACAACAACACTGTCAGTACCACAACAACACTGTCAGTACCACAACAACAGTCAGTACCACAACAACACTGTCAGTACCACAACAACACTGTTAGTACCACAACAACACTGTCAGTACCACAACAACACTGTCAGTACCACAACAACACTGTTAGTACCACAACAACACTGTCAGTACCACAACAACACTATCAGTACCACAACAACACTGTCAGTACCACAACAACACTGTCAGTACCACAACAACACTATCAGTACCACAACAACACTATCAGTACCACAACAACACTGTCAGTACCACAACAACACTGTCAGTACCACAACAACACGGTCAGTACCACAACACCACTGTCAGTACCACAACAACACTGTCAGTACCACAACAACACTATCAGTACCACAACAACACTGTCAGTACCACAACAACACTGTCAGTACCACAACAACACTGTCAGTACCACAACAACACTGTCAGTACCACAACAACACTGTCAGTACCACAACACCACTGTCAGTACCACAACAACACTGTCAGTACCACAACAACACTGTCAGTACCACAACAACACTGTCAGTACCACAACACCACTGTCAGTACCACAACAAGACTATCAGTACCACAACAACACTGTTAGTACCACAAAAACACTGTCAGTACCACAACAACACTGTTAGTACCACAACAACACTGTCAGTACCACAACAACATTGTCAGTACCACAACACCACTGTCAGTACCACAACAACACTGTTAGTACCACAACAACATTGTCAGTAAAAACAAACAACACATTAGTACCACAACAACACTGTCAGTACCACAACAACACTGTCAGTACCACAACAACACTGTCAGTACCACAACAAGCTGGTAGTCTACAAAATCCCTCGAAATTGATGACAGTTTGAAGCTAGTCGGATGAGTCATTCTCCAGTTACCACACAGCAACTAACAATTCTTCACTTTTTACACTACCTGCCTATTCAAGTTGAATATTTTCGACAACGATATTTTTTAATTTTTGGCTTACGATATTTTCAAATTTTTGACTTACGATGGGTTTGTCATAAGTCGAAGGTGACCTGTGCATGTTGAGATGGAGTTAAGAATGATTTTTTTATTAACACAACGGCCGTCTCCCACCAAGGCAGGGTGACCAGAAAAAGAAAATCTTTCATCATTCACTCCATCACTGTCTTGCCAGAGGCACGCTTACACTACAGTTATAACACTGCAACATTAACCCTTTTGGGGTTATGGTCGTACAAGTACGTACATTTTACGCACTGTGGTTATTAACGTACTAGTACGCCTAAATTCTAGCGCCCTCAAATCAAGCAGAAACAGGCTGTTAGGCCTAGATGTGATAGAATGGGTCTGTGCGGTCAGTGTGCGCAGTATAAAAAAATTCCTGCACCACACAGTGCATAATGAGGGAAAAAAAACTCTGACCGTGTTTTTGGTTTAAAACAGCGACTTTGCAGTCTATTTTCGTATTGTATTTATGCTTGTATTCTCGTTTTCTTAGTCTCATTTTATAGAATAGATGATATATTACAGAAATAGAGATAATTTTGACTGGTTTCACGATGACAAGTATACCTTGAAACTGAGCGCAAAGTAGCGAAAATGTTCGATTTTGGCCGATGTTCAAGAGTAAACAAATCACACCATGCGTCCAATACACATCAACTGGAGAGTCTAATATTCTTGCACAAGTGCGCTGATATTATTTATACCATTTTTACAATGATGCAGTTGTATATATAACAGTAAATCTTCTATTTTTTGTGAGAATAAAAATTAAAAATGGAAAGCAAAAGTAATGTAAGAGGGGCCTGGAGACATGACTAATGAACAGAGATGATGTTATTTTAGTGCCAGGAATGTCTGCCTTGTTTATTATGGACCCTATTTTGAAATTGGCACCGTATGAAATTTGTGTGAAATTGGCCAAATTGCCATTTTCTGACCACTATTTTGGGTAGTTGAAATTGGTAAATAGGCGGTTTCTTATACAGTGGACCCCCGAGTATCGTAAGGCTCATATATCGTAAAAATCGTGTTTCGTAAGCTTTTTTTTATTTCGTGTATCGTAAACGGGCTCGTGTTTCGTAACGTATTAGACCTGTCCGCCTGGTCCACGCCTGCGCAGGACGCCCGCCAGTGAAGCGTTGTTTACCATTGAGAGAACATTACCCAGCGCGCTCTTTCAAACATTCACAATACATTTGGTGTCTTTTTTGGTGGTTTAGTGATTGTCACTGTGAAATAAGTCATCATGGCTCCAAAGAAGCTTCCTAGTGGCACCCCTGTTTTAAAGAAAGTGAGGAACACCATCGAACTGAAGAAGGAGATAGTAGAAAAATATGAGAGTGGCATACGTCTGAGTGATCTTGCCAGGATGTACAAGAAAATCCCATCTACTATCAGCTCTATCCTGGCAAAGAGCAATGAGATCAAGGAAGCTAATGTTGCAAAAGGGGTTGATATGTTAATGAAAAATAGATCGAAAACAGTGGATGAGGTTGAGAAGTTGTTGTTGGTGTGGATCAATGAAAAACAGAGAGCGGGTGATAGTATTTCCATGGCGATAATTTGTGAAAAGGCAAGGAAGTTGCACGCAGATCTTGTCAAGACAATGCCTGCAACCAGTGGTGAGGCGAGTGATTTTAAAGCCAGCAAAAGCTGGTTTGACAGGTTTAAGAAACGTAGTGGCATACACAGTGTTGTGAGGCATGGTGAGGCAGCCAGCTCAGACAAACGTGCAGCTGAAAATTTTTTCCAGGAATTCCAGGGGTTCATAGACACTGAAAAATTCGAACCCCAACAAGTGTTTAATTGTGATGAAACAGGCCTGTTTTGGAAGAAAATGCCCAACAGGACCTTCATTACTCAGGAGGAAAAGGCACAGCCAGGACACAAGCCTATGAAAGACAGGCTAACTCTTATGATGTGTGCCAATGCCAGTGGTGATTTTAAAGTGAAGCCTTTACTGGTGTATCACTCAGAAAATCCCAGACCCTTCAATAAACACAGTGTTGACAAGAATAATTTGTGTGTGCATTGGAAGGCTAACACCAAGGCATGTGTCACTACGGAGATTTTCAAGGAATGGGTGACTGGAGTGTTTGGCCCTAGTGTGAAGAAATACCTCCTGGAAAAGAAATTGGGACTCAAGTGCCTCCTGGTACTGGACAATGCTCCTGCTCATCCTCACAACTTGGAAGAGTTGTTGCCTGAGTTCAGTTTCATCAAAGTGAAGTTCTTGCCTCCTAACACCACTCCTCTCATCCAGCCCATGGACCAGCAGGTCATTGCAAACTTCAAGAAACTGTACACCAAAGCAGTGTTTCAGAGGTGCTTTAATATGACCAATGACTCTGCATTGACCCTAAGAGAGTTCTGGAAAGATCACTTCAATATCGTGCATTGCCTAGGCCTTATAGGTAAAGCTTGGGAGGGAGTGACTTCCAGGACTTTGAACTCTGCTTGGAGACCACTGTGGCCAGATTGTGTTGAAAAGAGGGATTTTGAAGGATTTGAGGCTGATGACCCAGTGCCTGTTGTGGAAGATATTGTGGCATTAGGGAACAGCCTGGGGTTGGAGGTGAGTGGTGAGGATGTGGAAGAGTTGGTGGAGGAGCACAGGGAAGAGCTAACAACTGAAGAGCTGCAAGAGCTTCATCTGGAACAGCAACAGACCACAGCTGAGGTTATTGCTTTACAGGAGGAGGAAGAGAGAGTGAAGGAGGTGCCTTCTTCAGAGATTAAGAAAATGTGTTCTATGTGGAGTAGGTTGCAGACATTTGTTGAAAGACACCACCCTGAGCAAGCTGAAATGAGCCTTCTGTGCAACCACTTCAGTGACAGAGCCATGTTGCACTTCAGAAAAGTATTAAAGAGTCGCCAGAAACAGAGGACTCTGGACAGTTATTTTTCTAAGAATTGTTCTAGTGACTCTCAAGCTGGTCCTAGTGGCATTAAAAGACCAAGAAGGGAAGTAACCCCAGAGAGGGCTTTGACACCTGAAGTCCTTTTGGAGGGAGATTCCCCTTCCAACAACTAACACCCTGCCCCTGTCATCATCCTTATCTTCCAGATGCCTGCAACTCTTCAATAAAGGTAAGTAAATATATATACAGTGGTATCCCGGTTTACGATGGTCTCCAAACTCCCCCTTTTTATGTAAGTTTTTTTTTTTAAATGCTTTTATATGTATTTTGGGGGTCTAAAAGACTAGTCTATTTTACATTATTCCTTATGGGGATAAATTCGCTTGGTAATGGCACTTGAACAGCATTCTGAAACGAAAATATGAAACCGGGTACCACTGTACAGTGGTCCTCGGTTTTCGTGCATCTCCAAACCCAACATTTATGTAAGTGTATTTTCGTAAGTGATGTTGCAAGTGTTTTTTTGGGGTCTGAAATAGACTAACCACGTGACATTATTTCTAAGGAAGTAAATTCGTTTGGTAATGGCACTTGAGCAGCATTCGGGAACGAATTTTGGGGGCAAAACCGAGGGACCACTGTATACATATGTATATTGTTTTAATTATTTAGTATGTGAATATTTTTTTGTGGAAGATTAATTGTATTTACATTATTTCTTATGGAAAATAAGGGTTCAAATTTCGAAACTTCGTGTTAAGTAATAGCTCCTGAATGGATTAATTACTATACGGGGTCCACTGTACTCAATCGATAAAAGAAAATGGAGTTCTAGCAAAATAGCTATAATTTTAGTAGACTGATACATTGGAATTTGCCAAAATAGTCAAAGTGGGCGAAATCGCCGATGCGTAAATGTCAGGGGATACCGCTAACTTAAAGCAAATTCTGTTAGTTTTCGATCAAATTTTAATTTTTGTGGAGTTCTGATCGGAAAAAGATTCTCTATCATTTCATAAAAAAAAAATAATTGTTTTTTTAAATTGTGGGACCCAGAGAACGAGTTTCAGAGAGCCCCTTGGGCCCCAAAGGGTTAACATTCTATTAGCTTTATCGCAAACATGCCCATTGCAAGCTCTCTGGGCAGGTACATCTTGTTCAGAGATGCAACACACCCAAGGTGTCCCATAGCGCAATTGTTAGTGCACTCGGCTCACAATGAGGTTTGGGGGGCAATCCCCGGACGGGTGGAAACATTAGATGTGTTTCATGACACCTGCTGTCCCTATTCACCTAGCAGTAAAATAGGTATCTGGGTGTTAGGTGAGGGTTACATCCTGGGACAAAATTGACCTAATTTGAGGGGAAATGCTCAGATAACAAGGGGCTTTCTATATAGTAGTAGTATGTCATTGATGTCAGGATGGTCTGTATACCTTGTACATGTACTTGTAGAAATAAAGATTATTATTATTATTATTAGTATTATTATTACAGCTTTCCTCACTTAGCGATGTATTCGTTTTCTGACAACTTAGACTTACGACGGGCTCTCCACAAGTATGCATACCTAAATTATGATATTAGAGCTGATTTCCTCTATTCTGTTTATTACAATATACAGTACACTGCTGTATAAACATCTAAAAAAATACCAGAAATGTTATAAATGGTGCAAAGGTGACATTAAAACAATATTAAAGACGGTTGACACAAAACCCCCTACCATTATAGTATGCTCCTCACTTACGACAATTCGTTACCGATGTGGTCTTAGGAATGCAACTCCGCTTTAAGTGAGGAGAGGCTGTAGATACAACTTTATCCCGTTTCCACAGTATACAAATGTAGTTTACGTGTAATAAACACGTAAGGACAAAAGGAAGCCACAAAAGTATGGGGAAAAATATAGATAAAAAATATTAGAATGATAAAAGTGGCAGACTAAAGTAAATCAACAAAATTAAATTGGCTATAAAATTTGGCTGTAATTTTGTAAGAGGCTAATTAAAATGCCAGGAGCAAGGGGTTTGTGACCCTTCTCTTGTATAAATTACTAAATACTGGCAGCAAGGTGCTAGTAACACCTTCCCGTAGCCCAGAACCTAATCTGGTTTTCCCCCAATCTGGAACCTAACCTGCTGTATAAGCAGGCCCTACAGAGCCAAAACCAACCGCTATATAAGCAGGGGCCCACAGTGCCGGGAACCCCAACCGCTGTTAAGCAGGGCCTTCCCCAACCTGAACCTAACCTGCTTATAACAGGGCCCATGCCCGGAACCAACCGCTGTATAAGGGGCCCTACAGTAGCCGGGAAACCCAACCTGCTGTATAAGCAGGGCCCTACAGTAGCCCAGAACCAACCCTTTTTCAATGCATACACTGCCAAACACAGGAGCAAGTAGCAAACCTGAAATACAGTGGTACCCCAAGTTCCATACAGCTCCCAACTCGAACAATTATGTAAGTGCTTTGTAAGTGTTTTTTTGGGGTCTGAAATGGACTAATCTAATTTACATTATTCCTCATGGGAACAAATTCATTTGGTAACGACACTCAAACAGCCTTCTGGAACGAATTATGTCCACTCAGGTACCACTGTAATTGAATACAGCCTCTCTTCACTTAATGACAGAGTTCCGTTCCTAAAACCCCGTCGGTAAACAAATTCATTGCTAAGTGAGGAGCATACTATAATGGTAGTGGGTTTGTGTCAACCATCTTTGATATTGTTTTAACGTCACCTATGTACCATTTATAACATTTTTTGGGATATCTTTAAATGTTTATATAGCAGTGTAATGTATACTGTAATAAACAGAATAAGGAAATCAGCTCTAATATACATTATTTAGGTATCAAACTGGTCAGAGAGCCCGTCATAAGTCTGAGTCAGTCGGTAAACAAGTACGTCGCTAAGTGAGGAGAGGCTGTATTACAATCACACAAAAAGGGGGGATGATGCTCTTGACCAGATGTACTCCCTACATTTATGTCGCAGAAAAACAAAGAGATGGCCACAGATTTCTCAATGCTGCTACTATCAACTGAATTATTCATTCAGCAAATCAGAAAAGCACAGGCGGAGTGGAACTGTACAGGAGACAATTTGTGCAGGAGTCATGATATGATAAAAGAAAACACATGGGGGGCCAGGTACTGACTTAATAATTTTTTTAAAAAAGTCATCCTGACCAGTCAGGCTGCTGTTCTTTTCCCTTTCAGGGCCAGCCTCTCCTCATTGCGCGTTTTTGGAAGACTGGATTTGGACTGCCTGACCAGCATGCATATCTAAAAAAGTATACAAGGGGGGATTTTTTTCTTTTATTACAACAGGGGGCCCGTTTTACAGCGTTTCGCATTACAGCATTCAAAAGGGCATTTCAAATTATGACCAAAACTTGCTATAAGCGGCGGTTTTTCAAATAGGGGCGCCCCACCCAGTTTGTTTACATTCTCCAAAAATTTTTTTGTACAGTGGGCCCCCCGCGGGCGTTGTTTTGGCATTCCGTTAAAGGCGAGTTCAAATCATGACCAAACTTTTGTATAGGGGAGCGTCTTTCAGATATGGCGCGTGCCACCCGGTTTGTTTACATTTTCCGTGAGCACATCTTTCAATTATGTAATCATCACTTTTGGGCACATTAAATGAAAATTTTCGTAATATAGAATTTTATTAACCCATCTATGATATTTTCTTCAAAATTATATAAGAAAAGTTAATAGCATATAAACATGTTTTTATATGCTATGTTTATATGCTATGTAGGTGGGTTGCCGGGCAGAGGGAAAACTTTACGCAATATTAATAATAATCATCGGGCACATTAAATGTCTTATTTTACTTAATATAGACATTTTCTTTAAATTCATCTATGATATTTTCTTCAAAATTATTAAAAAAACATGTTACATAGCATATAAACATGATACAGTCATCCCTTTGGTTAGCATATTAACCCGTCAGAGAGGGCGATCTGTAACCGAATTTATTTACCCGAACAATTTTCCCATAAGAAATAATGGAAAAAAAATTTTTTTTAGAATTTTTTGACATTAAATAATACACAATTTAATGAACATTAAAGAAAAAATTTAAATATAAAATAACATGTCACTTACATTTATTGAAGAGTTGTTGATGTGTGGGGGGCGGGGGGGGGGAAAGGATGGATTTAAGTATGCTAGTTTTTGGGAAGGGGAACCCCCTTCCATTAACACTGCAGGTGGAAGTTTTTTTCTGGGGTTACGGGCCCTTTTTTCTTTTAATCCACTAGACCAGGCTGAAGTCACTGGCCCCCTCCTAAAAAAAAATCTGTCCACGGAGCTCTGTGGCTGGTGATTCTTAACACATCCCTGAAATGGGACACCACAGTGTCATTGAAGGTTGTCAGCCGACATGCAACAGCATGGTTGGGGTGATATTCATCTATAAACCCTTCCCCCTGCTCCACATTCCACAAATCTCCTTAATCACTGAAGAAGGCACCTTCTTCCATTCTTTCCACCTCCTCCTCCTCTGAACCATTGTCCTGACCTGTTCTCTTGTTGCTGTTGCTGTTGAAGTTTTGCAGATCTTCAGTGGTTAGCTCTTCATTGTGCTCCTCCACCAACTTTCCCAAATCCTCATCACTCACCTCCAACCCCATGGACTTGCCCATTCCAAAACTTCCAAAAAGGGCTGGTCGGGCTCGGGGCTGAGGCTCACCCCCCAAAACCTTCCCAAAATCTTTTAGGACACAGTCTGGCCAAAATTTTTTAGGCGAGTTCAAAGTCCGTAGTCACCCTCCCAAGCCTTACCTAAAAGGGTTTATAATGCAGGATATGGAAATGTTTTTTCCAAAAGTCTGGTTATATTCATGTCGGGTCACATCAAAGCACTTTTGAAACATTGCTTTGGTGTAGATTTTTTTAAATTTGGGAAATGACCTGCTGGCCCATGGGCTGGAGGAAGGAGTGGTATTGGGGGGCAAGAACTTCACTTTGATGAACTTAAAGTCCCCACAATTTTCTCACAAGGTTGGAGGATGACAAGGAGCACTGTCCTTTTCAGGAGGCACTTAAGTGGAAATTATTTTCCTGGAGACATTTCTTCACACTGGGGCCAAACACGCCATTGAACCACTCTTTTTTGTGACCCATCCCTTTTTTGTTAGACTTCCACATCACACACAAGTTAGACTTGGTGATCCGCATCTGCCAAACACTCGGGATTTTCAGAATGATACCCCAAAAGGCTTCACTTTGCAATCACCACTGGCATTAGCAAAAAGCATCAGAGTTAGCCTGTCTTTCATAGGTTGTTCCTGGCTGTCCCTTTTTCCCTCCGAGAAAGAAGGTCCTGTTGGATTTTTTTCCCAAAAACGGCCTTTTCATCAAAATTTAAACACTTGGGGTTGGGAATTGTTCACCCCTTTTGACCCCGGGAATTCATACATTTTTCAGGCACTTTTGTCACAACTGGCTGCCTCACCATGCCTCACAACATTTTAATGCCCCCGATTCTTAAATCTTTGAAACCAGCCTCTGCTGGTTTTAAATTCCACTTCAGCACTCGTTGAAATTTTCTTAACGAGATCATCATGCAACTGCTTTGTTTTTTAAATATTATTGCCTGCGTAACACATCTCCTGCTAACTTTTTCCCGGATCCACCAACAAAAAATTTTTTCCACATCTTCCAGCACTTGCATTTTGTTTTGTGATCACATATGCACCTTTCGCAACAACAGCTTCCTTTTTTTTTACGTGTTTTTCCCCTTTTGGCCCCAAATGGTAGCGATGGTAGAATAGGCTTTCCCTACACCCTGGCCAGCTCAGTGATATGCACTCCACTTTCATATTTTTCATTATCTCCTTCTTCAGTTCTACTTATTTCTGAGCCTCTTTACCACAGGGCTGGCACTGGGAGCTTTTTTTGGGACCCATGGTAGCTTATTTACAGTTGCAAGCACAAAAACAGTGGAATAATGACAATATACGGGATGAATGCGGGGGTGGGGGGGTGGTGGTCGCCCGCGTAAACAAAGCACACTGACCCCTCCGGGAGTGCCCACACAGCTGGGCCCACGCGGACGCGTTCGGGACGAATATCAAACCCCAAAAAATCATCGAACTGAGTCAATTTTGACGAAAAAATGTCCGGATTTTATCGGTATCCAACGCCATCACTAACCGAGGATGACTGTACATACACCCACAGAATATAAATTGACAAAATGAGATTTGTTTACCAAGTGACTTTGTAGGGTGGAAGAATTAAGTTTTTTTAGTCAACACTGGGGGATAACTGTAAAAAATATTCCTTTCATATGCCTTCACTCTATATACTATAGTATTCACACCCTTGGGGGTTTAGTTTTCTTTTTTTGATGATAATTAAAAATACTATCTTTAAACTCTAAAATAGTGTTGTATAAGAATGGAGTGTTGCTGTTTGTTTTTTTATACAATTTTACACAATGTAAGATTATTTGTATTGTGAGGAATTATTATTAAAAAAAAAATTATTTTGAGGTAAAAGTTTAAAACCTTACAAACGTATGTGAATGAACTAAAGGGGACACGTATTAATCACATTCATTTGCCTGACCAAGTGATCGCCCACTACCTGTTCAGTTTTTTTTTTTTACCTTGTCTGAACTTTATTCTTCTCTCCCCGTTTACCTTTCGTTAACTATTTGGGCCTCATTGACTATGGCCTAAGCTTAGCTGTGAAAAAAAGGGGGCGTCCCTCTTACTTTTAAGTGCCAAGTTAAAAATATTAAACTCAGTGAACTGACTTTTTGGGTTATCCAGGTTGCCCGATATTCTGCTTTTTGGTAATCTATGTAACTGTATTTGTGTATACCTGAATAAACTTACTAACAAGGTACAAAATGCTGATGCTGAGATAGCCATCAAAAACAGTTCATATAGCCCTATGTTGGGGAACCCAGGATAACCAAAAGTGACTCACCAATTGTGGTTTCAGGGGCGAGACAGCTCCTGGCCCTGATCTTCACTGACCGCTCAGGTCCCCCTCTCTCCCCGCCCATGATGTTTATCATACCTGCTTAAAGCATGTATGGTTCCTGCCTACTACATCACTTGCAACTATTCCACTTGCTGACTACTCATGGTTGAAGAAATACTTCCTAACATCCCTTTTACTCATCTGAGTCTTCAACTAAAACTTGCTAGGGGCTAATGCTGCGGGGGTTGCAAAAAAACCCATGATAATTTATCACCAGAGAATCCCAGGCCCAAAGAACTATGCAAAAGGTAGCCTCCCCGTTTATTATAAATCCCAAATTAAAGCTTGATGACTACTGATCTTTTCATAAATTGGTTCACAGACTATTTTAAACCAATTTTAAATTTAATAAGTAATAAGTGTACTTGTGTGTATCTTATTTTTTTTTTGTTTTTTAATGCCTAGTGCTATTTTTAACTTAATATAAGTTAGTGTGTTGTTGTTCATTTATATGTATGTATTTGGGGGAAAAAAAGGCGTTCTGCTTTTCGGCGATGTCTGTTTTTAAACCCCTTAAACTGTCCACAGAATATACGTTCACTCCAAAGGACCGAAAGATTTTTTTTTTACACTCTAAATTTTCCAAAGGGGGCCCGAGTCGCCAGACATGAGAATGGGCTGCGCCCTCAGTGTGCGCAGTATGAAAAAATCGGGGGCGCCAGGGTACCGCATGGTAGCCCCGTTAGTTTTAGCCCATCTTGGGTCAACATCTGGACACCCCTTTATTCACTACGCCGTCGATTTGACCACTATTCTCGGGAAAATGATAGAAACCAGCTTAGTGGATTTGACAGTGATATAGCCACTAATAATCAAGGAAGAGGAAACTATTTAGAAACCAAGACCCTCAGCCCATCCCCTGGGGGGGCCAGGTGGCAGGGGCCAAACCCGACCCAGCCCAGCACATCGGGGGGCCCGTGTGGCCACAGACCTGCCCCGCACCTCTGGGGTTGCAGTGTTACCCCAAAGGCAGCTCCCAAAAGGAAATTATCATTTTCCCCTGTTTAAGTGACGATAGGGAAAGGGGATATAAGTGACGATGATGATTTCACATGTGAACAAATGATATATGTGGAACAGTGAGAAGAAATAGAAAACACATTCCAAAGTTCACTGGAGGAAGTGTAGTGAGGGGTTTCATGCCAATGAATATGGCACTGTTGGAACAAAAAGGGTGAATTTTCAACCCTCCAGCAGATGGGACAAAAAGACAGAATGAGCCTCAAAATCAACCTATTGAAAAGCCAGCTGTTGTCATCGACTATACAAACAATATGCGACTAGTCGCGTGTGACATGATGATAGGCTTTGTTGACTTGTGGAAGTCGCAAGGGTATATGTGTTTTTCCCCCTTTTACTTAAAGCTCAATGCCTTCAACATGTATGAAATAAAGACTGGGGAAATGACAACATATGCAAACACCCTAAATGTCATCAAACAGATAGGGAGAAAATATGGTACCACACCTATTTGCCCCCCCAGCACCTGTCACCCCACAACAGCGACCGTCACTCCAAACAGCGATGTCCTCCACAACCAGAGGGGGGAAATGCCCAACCGAATAAACCCCAACTGTCACTGCCTGATACCATTACCATCTACTCCAAAGAAGAAGTACTTTAGAAAAAAGTGTTTGTGTGTGCTTTCAGTACACAGCGACCCATGCAAAAAACACACATTCATGTGTCAGCAATGTGGAGTGGCACCCGATGAATCCATGCTTCTTCGAGATCATACAGTGGGGGACTTCTAGAAAAATAAAAAGGACCTGTAAATACCTTGTATATATATGTAAACAATAGTAAGTATTGAACCAGGTGTAAAATTTTTTTATCAGTGTGAACATTTTGTTTGTGACAGTATGATTACTAATTCAGTAACAAACATTTGTTCTAAACAAGAATTGGCAATGAAATGAATAGATCTGCATCAAAACATTATTATCATAGCATGAAAAAAAACAGAAAAAGGAAAAAATGGAAAAAAAGATAAATGTTTCTTTTTCCCGCAAGCGGCAGTTCCATGTTGCCGAACCACATCATTTTGCACCAACTTGGGGGTTATATCTTAAGTACTGGCCCAAAATGTTTTTTTTTGCCTATCCTATTTATAAAAATGTTTCTTCATTTTAAAAAAAAAAATATTTTTTTTTTAAAAAATTCGGTCACTTTCCGGGGTGAACGTATATCTACGTGTGGACAGTTTTAAAAGGGTTAAAGGAAAACCCGGGAAACCCAACCTGCCGTATAAGTGGGGCCCTACTGTACTCTGATAATTATAAATGGACCCCAGATCGGGCCCTAATCCGTTCCCGGAGCTAGGGCCCCAACTCGAACTGGCTAAAAGTCAACAATATTTCCCCTAAGAAATAATGTAAATACAATTAATCCGTTTCCCCCCAAAAAAATTCACAAAAATCATTTTTTAAAGAATAAATAATAGTTTTACAAAGCAATGAGAAATAATATGAAGCACTAATTTTAATGGATAAATGAACATTAACCCTTTTCTTTTGCGATATATCGCTTTCAGCCACTGTTTCGGACGTTCAAACGCCAAACAGCGGTTCAAATCAAACAGGAGAAAGCTGGTAGGCCCACATATGGGGAATGGGTTTGGGCGTGTGCGCAGTATAAAAATCCCAGCACGCAGTACTAATGAGAGAAAAACCCCCCATTTTTTTTTTAAAACCCTTTTAGGTGTATTTTGATATATTTATGGGTTTTTTCTCATGGTCTCATTTGATAGAAGGACAACATACTACAGAAATGTAGATGATTTTGATTAGTTTTATGATGAAAACGACCTTGAAAATGAGCTCAAAGTAGGAGAGATGTTCGATTTTGCAAATTTAAAAGAAAACAAAAGAGCCAATACACATCAATTTGGGGAGTCTAATATTCTTTCACAAGTGCACTGAAATTTTTAAACCCTTTTTTCAATAATGCAAAGTCTGCAAACGGTAAATTTTTTTTTTATGTGAATAAAAATCAAAAAAAAGCAAAAGTAATATAAGAGGGGTTTTTAAAGCGTGACTAATGAACAGATTTCATCTTATTTTTAGTGCCAAGAATGCTGCATTGTTTATTTTTTGGACCCCTTTTTGAAATTGACAACAATTTTTTCATAAAAGGCCAAATTGAAATTCTGATCACTTTATTGGGTGTTGAAATCGATAAATTAGTGGTTTTTTACTCTGAAGAACAAATGGAGTTGAAAGAAATATCTATGAGTTTTGTCAACTGGAAAATGGAAATTTTCCAAAATAGGCCTCGGGAAAATTTCCGATCGATATTATATTGCTGAGATCACTAACCGGGCGATTTTGGAGTTTTTAATCAAACCCAAAATTTTTTTGTCTTTACCATCGGGGAAAGACTTTCATTTCATAAGAAAAATAATTTATTTATTTTTTTTTAAAATTTTAAAAAACAGGGGACCACCAGGGTTGAGGGTTGGGCACAAAAGGGGTTTAAAACCCCTTTGGGGGGTCAACAGGGCCCTTTCGAAACGTGTTCCTGGGGTCGAAACTTTGGGAAAAAAAAAAAAATTCTTATGAAATGATAGAAAACTTTTGATCATCTCCCCAAAAATTATGACTTTTGTAAAAACCAAAAAATTATGCCGCGGTTCGGTCTAGACACGGCGTCGGCGATTTCACCATTTCATATTTTGACCCAATGTTTCAGTCCCAAAAATTTGCTATTTTTGAACTCCATTTTTCTTCGATTGATACAAGCTGCCTTTTTACAATTTATTCCCAAAATGTGGTCAGAAATGGCAATTTTCCATTTCACACTTTCAAACGATGCCAATTTCAAAATAGGGTCCAGAGTAAACAAGGCAGACATTCCTGGCATAAAATTGTTTCTTTTCCCTTTACCACGCCCGGCCCCTTTTCCCAAATTTTTTTGTTTTCCCATTTTGAATTTTTATTCTCACACAAAAATAGAAGATTTACTGTTTATACAACTCATCATTGTAAAAATGGTAAAAAAATATCAGAGCAAGTATAATAAAGACTCAAGTTGATGGTTTACCATGGTGTTTGTTATCAATTTCAAGGTACTTGTCATTGTCATCCCAATCAAAATCATCTTTTTTTCTGTAATATTTTTCCATTCTATCAAATGAAACCAAAAAACGAAATACAAAAAAATACCATACAAAATCGACTAAAATTTTGTTTTTAAACGAAAACGGCCGTTTTTTTTTTTCATTTCGGGGCTGGGATTTTTTTATACTGGCCCCTGACCACACAGACCCATTCTTCAAAGTATGCCTACCAGACATTTTTCTTAACCTCTGGGGTCCCAAAGGGGGGCTCTGAAACTCGTTTTTAGGGTCCCAAATTTTAAAAAAAAAATTATTTTTTTTTATGGGAAAATGAGAATTTTTTCCGATCATAACGCCACAAAAATTAGAAATTTGATCGAAAAACTAACGGAATTATGCTTTAAGTTAGCGGAATGACCTACGCATCCGCATTTCGCCCACTTTGAGCCCTATTTTCGGGCCCTTCCAATGTTTCAGTTCTTTATAGCTATTTTGCTAGAACTCCATTTCTTCTATCGATTGATACAAGAAACCGCCATTTACCAATTTCAACTACCCAAATAGTGGTCAGAAAAAGGCAATTTTGGGCCCAATTTACCAAATTTTAAACATGCCCAAATTTTAAAAAAGGGTCCCTAATAAACAAACAGACATTCCCGGGACTAAAAAAAATTTTCTGTTTTTAGTTACGTCTCCAGGCCCCTCTTACATTCTTTTGCTTTCCATTTTGAATTTTTTTTCTCACAAAAAAAAAGAAGATTTATTGTTATGTATACAACTGCATCATTGTAAAATGGTATAAAAAAATCAGAGCACTTGTGCATCAATATTAGACTGCCAGTTGATGTGTATTGGGCGCATGGTGTGATTTGTTTACTCTTTAACATTGTCAAAAATCGAAATTTTTTACTTTGAGCTCAATTTCAAGGTACTTGTTATTGTCAAACCAATCAAAATCATCTCTAGTTCTGTAATATATCTTCCATTCTATCAAATGAGAACAAGAAAAAAAATCATCAATAAAAACATACAAAATAGACTGCAAAGTGGTTTTAAACCAAAAAAACGGTCAGAGTTTTTTTTCCTCATTATGCACTGTGTGGGCAGGAATTTTTTTTTTACTGGGTGGCCGCCAAAACCCATTCTATCACATCTAGGCCCAACAGCCTGTTTCTGCTTATTTGAGGGGGTTTTGGCGTATAGTCGCAATAACCCCAGTGCATAAGACGTTGGGGACGACCAAAACCCCCAAAGGGGTTTAAAATGAGGCCCCAGAATTTGGGCGTCTGTACGGCACCAACCCCCGTCAAACGTCTAGTACGGCACCGACCCGAAAAGGGGTTTAAATCAGTTTTACCTTTATTGAAGACTCTTGTTGGCGTATGAGAGTCGGGAGTTTGTTTGGAGGCAGGACAAGATAGTCCTTCAACATGACATAATATCAACTCTAGGCTTATTTATCTAGCAAAACATCTAATATGACATAATAAACAATATTAATAACATAAAAACATGATATATACTCTAGAATGAATAAAATATGTCATTATGTATGAGGGACTGGCAAATGTTATTGTTGTTGGGAAAGGACCACTGACCATAAGCGACATATAGTGGTGGTGGTCTTTGGCAGAAAAGGGACCACCACTATTCACATTGAAACAATGTACAGTGGACCCCAGTTTAATATTTTTCGTTCCTGAATGCTGTTCAACCATTCCCAAATGTTTATCCCCAAAAGGAATAATGTAAAATAGTTCCTTTTAGCCCCCCAAAAATAATTACAAAGCATTTAAAAAAAATAAACTTACAAAAAAGGGCGATTTGGGGGGACCATCGAAAACCGGGCTACCACTGTACGTAATTTATAAATAAAAATATTTCCCTTTAATTTATAAAAAAAAATATTTACACTTTAATTTATAAAAAAAAATATTTACACTTTAATTTATAAATAAGAAATATTTACACTTTAATTTATAAAAAGAAATAATCACACCCTTGGGAAGAGATGGGGGAAGGGGGCGCGTTGGTCTCAGTCCCCCTATACGACTGCTTTTTTCTATCACTTAATCTCAACGACCTACATTTTATGCTGGCTGGTGCTATAACCCTTATCACTCTGCTTTTAGTATCATACATATTGTAGAATCAGTGAATCACTGAAGAAGACACATTCTCCCCATCTTCCCCTCCACTTTTGGGACTTTTACAAATCTTTTTCAATTCTATTGTGTTTGTCATTTCTTTACCAAAGAACTGCCATATGAATTTTTTTGGGAGGGTGGCTTATTTCCAATCACAAACAATAAACAAGCACAAACACAATGAATTTATTGTGAAATGTAATGTTCCTCAATGATAAACAAAACTAGACTGGCTCATGATGTCTGCGCGGGGAGGGGACAGGTCTGGGAGTGGGGCCCATACTCGGGAAATGGTGATAGTCGGGCCAAAATTAGGCCCAAAAAACGCCAAACACAGCAGCCGATACTCAGGGGAGCCAACTGGGGTCCACTGTACTTATGTGTATCTGTATAAAAATACTACCGTTTTAAAACGGTAGTTACTTTGAAAAAGCCGTTTAGTTAAAATCGTGTTAGACAAAATGAAGGACTTTTTGGGAAAAAAAGGGGTTCGTTCCCAAAAGCCCCAAAAAAACCCAATAACTTTTTTTTAGACCCCCAGATTTCAAAATAAAAGTGAATATGTAATTGTAGTTCATTGTCGTGATGCATTATGTTGTTTTTTTGCTTAAGATTACAAATGTAACAGAAATAATAGTATTTTTACCTTAAAATTTGGGGTGCTCATCTTTTTAGATGATTGTGAAGAGTGGAGAGAGGTGGGCCCCACTGGGCAAAGGAGAATGGTAGAGGGTTTTGGGACTGAAGTCGATGGTTGTACTGGAGGTGATAAATTTTTAATGGATTTCGTTCTATTTTACCCTACAGTACATTTAAAAACTGCGTAAGGCATCAGCTGCTCTAGACACCATTTCAGGGTCCTCTTCAGTGAAAAAGTCTAACTTTAAGTCAGTCATAAAACAGTCAAGTGCGAAACGTCAATCAGTAAGTCAGCGCAAGTCAAAGGTCAGAATACTAAAAATCAGTCAGTAAGTCAGTCAGTAAATCAGTCGTCAGTAAGTCAGTCAGTCATCCAAAACCTATTTGCCTCATTTTTTTTTGTGCACATGACGCTTTATTTACAGCCACAGATTATCTCTTGTTTAATATCTCTTATTTTTTTTGATAATTCTAAGACTTAAATGCTTAAAATTTTTCTTGGCACTTTCCCAA
>WNWK01013911.1:0-53418 GCA_009830355.1 Cherax destructor | reverse complement strand
ACAGGAAGGGAGGTTGCATTTTCCTGTTGTCATATGGAACGGCATTTTCTGGGGTGGTCATAATTGCATGTCCCATCTGATTTCCCAGATATTCCATGCCTGCAGATACCAAGTGCATAATATTCACATAGGCCTGGTTTCCATTTGACCTGGTTTGTGACTGTGTTCCCATTGTATTCCCTATTTGTGCGTGTATTCCTGTCTCGTTTCTATCTTCCGCACTAGTGCTAACAATGGAGCCTTCATCAGTTTCTGGTAATTTATCTTCAGTATTTCCCAGGGCATCCCCTGTTTACAATCTACTGTGGTATTGCTAGTTTATAACATTGGTTTTGTGTGTCCTTGTCTACACATGTTTCCCCACTAGAGCTCCTGTCCCCCTTCAGGTCACCATCATTTATTTTCCGTTCTTATGGTTATTGTCTACCAGGGGCAACATCTGTACTGGGGGCATGGTACCATCTGGCCCAGGTTTGTTACTTTCCCAACTGTTATAGAATGCTGTCATTTTTTTTATCAAGGCCGATTTGATGTTGTCATCTTTTAATTCAATGTGATTTTATTCCACAGTTCGGTCTCATTTGGGCATACCCAAAAACACTTCTCTGTTTTAAAATCTCGTGTAGTTGATTCCTGAATGCTAGCACAATTTGGATTCAAATTGAATAAGTTTAGATTTAGAAAGGATATAGGAAAATATTGGTTTGGAAATAGGGTAGTTGATGAGTGGAACAGTCTGCCTAGTAGGGTAGTTTCAAATTTAGGTTGGATAAATACATGAGTGAGAGGGGTTGGATTTGAGTGGGACTCTGCTTGAGTTAATAGAATCATCAAAGCTTATTTCTTGGGTAAATTGAAAATTAGGTTGGGCATTTATTCTGTTAAGTGGGATGGATTGTGAAGGACCTGCCTAGTATGGGCCAACAGGCCTGCTGCAGTGGTCCTCCTTTCTTATGTTCTTATGTTATCTGTCTGTGACTCGATAAAGCTTACTGCGTGGGCGAAACGTTGTCAATAAAGGTTCACATTATACTGCTTATGTGTTTATTTTTCCATTGTGTCGGTATTTTATACCATTTATTTCCAGGGTGTCTTTACAAAATTCAATTTTAATAACAAAAATATACAATGGGATCAAGTCAACCATATCCTAAAATGAAACAAGCTGGGAAGATATCCTAAACAACACGGATCCGAACATTTGCCTAGAAAAAATGAACTCTGTGGTTCTTGAGATCTGCTCAAGACACATTCCATTAAGAAAAGAAAGAAGATGTAAACTAGAGAAAGACGCTCCCTATACAGACGAAGGCGAAGATCACAGAGCTGCTGAGAGGGCCAATATATCTGAAATACGAAGGAGGACTGGTCAGTGAAATAGCAAATGTCGAACTTAAACTGAAGGAATCTTACAGGAGACAAGAATATCAGGAAGAACTAAAAGCCATAAAGGGAATTGAAAAAAAAAAATTAATACTTCTTCTCTTATGCCAAATGTAAGGAAAAAAACAACATCCAGTATTGGGCCCCTGCTTAGGTGAGATGAGACCTACACAGATGATAGCCAAGAAATGAGTGAGATATTAAAGTCCCAATACGACTCAGTGTTCAGCGAGCCGCTACCCAGACTAAAGGTCGACAATCCAAATGAATTCTTTATGATCGAGACCCAAAATTTGGTCATCTCAAAAATCTCTGATATTATCTTAACACCACAAGACTTTGAAAAGGCAATAAATGACATGCCCATGTACTCTGACAAAGGGTGCAAGAAGCCCCTTTCACGTGCCTTCAGCATTCAATGGAGAGGGAGCATGGACACAGGGGTCATCCCACACACACTAAAAACAACAGACATAGTCCCCTCACAAGGGTGGCAGTAAAGCAATTGCAAAACTACATCCATATCATAAAAACTGAGAGGGTTCTAAGAAGAAGATTGCCATCCACCAGGGCAACACGGGTTTAGAGCAGGTCGCTCCTGCCTGTCCCAGCTACTAGACCACTATGACAAGGTCCTGGATGCTGTAGATGGATCTATAACTTCTTGACTAACATAACACAAAGAGTAATAGTAAACAGAGTAAAATCCCAGGCAGCTAAAGTGAAAAGCTCTGTTCCACAAGGCACAGTACTCGCTCCCATCCTTTTCCTCATATCTGACATAGACAGATGACACCCGGATTGCCATGGCAGTGACCTCCATGGAAGACACCACAAGACTCCAAGCGGACATCAACCAAATCTTCAAATGGGTCACTCAAAACAATATGAAGTTGAATGACGAGAAATTTCAACTACTCAGATATGGAAGAAGAAAAGTAGTGGTAATTGTAATGGTGGTAGTGGAAGTAGTGGTAGAAGTAATAATGGCAGTAGAAAGTAGGGGGAGCAATTTTAATGCCACTAAGACTACTCCCCCTACTTTCGACATTACTGCTACCATTACATATTTTTTCTTCCTGTCTTTGCCCCGTCTCTGTCCTCCTCACCAATATACTATACACTGTCAACCTCACTCCCTTGTGTTAGTGTAAATGGTCCTGGAGTATACCTGGCGAGGGTTCCTTTGGTCAACTCCCCCGCGGCCCCGTCTGTGACCAGGCCTCATGGTGGATCAGGGCCTGATCAACCAGGTTGTTACTGTTTGCTGCACGCAACCCGACGTACGAACCACTGCCCGGCTGGTCAGGTACTGCCTTTAGGCGCCTGTCCAATGCCTTCTTGGAAACAGCCAGGGGAGACAGTTGAACAGTCTTGGGTCCCTGACACTTATTGTCAAGTCGGACCGAAATGTCGTCTTGTTATTTGTGTGTATTGATGATCTGTATGCTGTCTATCGCTATATCAGCTAAGAGGTAGACACTCAAACATATATTTAATGGACTATAAGTCTCACTGCCCAATATGTATCTAGTTTGATCATCATCTTAGCCCACAGATCAAAGTTATTTCGTGTAGGAGTTATGGTTTAAAAGTTAATTCTTTGGCTAATTGTTGAGTACATCATGTAGGAAACAATCAAGGTATAAATGTTGGTTAATACCATGCTCAGGTATCTTCTTAAACCAGACAAAAAGTCAATATGCGATGGATCTTACAAGAATTATAAAGCAATTCAAATCTGACTAATTTCTGAAATATTTATACCCGACTTTTGCAGTGAATAAGCTGTTAGAATCATAGCTTTAGAAAGTCGATAATTTGAAGAATAAGACACTTGATCACAAGTGTCTTGAAGAGTAAGACACTTGATCACAAGTGTCTTGAAGAGTAAGACACTTGATCACAAGTGTCTTGAAGAGTAAGACACTTGATCACAAGTGTCTTGAAAGTAAGACACTTGATCACAAGTGTCTTGAAGAGTAAGACACTTGATCACAAGTGTCTTGAAGAAATAAGACACTTGATCACAAGTGTCTTGAAGATAAGACACTTGATCACAAGTGTCTTGAAAGTAAGACACTTGATCACAAGTGTCTTGAAAAGTAAGACACTTGATCACAAGTGTCTTGAAGAGTAAGACACTTGATCACAAGTGTCTTGAAGAGTAAGACACTTGATACAAGTGTCTTGAAGAGTAAGACACTTGATCACAAGTGTCTTGAAGAGTAAGACACTTGATCACAAGTGTCTTGAAGAAGTAAGACACTTGATCACAAGTGTCTTGAAGAGTAAGACACTTGATCACAAGTGTCTTGAAGAGTAAGACACTTGATCACAAGTGTCTTGAAGAGTAAGACACTTGATCACAAGTGTCTTGAAGAGTAAGACACTTGATCACAAGTGTCTTGAAGAGTAAGACACTTGATCACAAGTGTCTTGAAGAGTAAGACACTTGATCACAAGTGTCTTGAAGAGTAAGACACTTGATCACAAGTGTCTTGAAGAGTAAGACACTTGATCACAAGTGTCTTGAAGAGTAAGACACTTGATCACAAGTGTCTTGAAGAGTAAGACACTTGATCACAAGTGTCTGGAAGAAATAAGACACTTGATCACAAGTGTCTGGAAGAAAGACACTTGATCACAAGTGTCTTGAAGAGTAAGACACTTGATCACAAGTGTCTGAAGAGTAAGACACTTGATCACAAGTGTCTCGAAGAGTAAGACACTTGATCACAAGTGTCTCGAAGAGTAAAACACTTGATCACAAGTGTCTGAAGAGTAAGACACTTGATCACAAGTGTCTCGAAGAGTAAGACACTTGATCACAAGTGTCTGAAGAGTAAGACACTTGATCACAAGTGTCTGAAGAGTAAGACACTTGATCACAAGTGTCTGAAGATAAGACATTGATCACAAGTGTCTTGAAGAGTAAGACACTTGATCACAAGTGTCTCGAAGAGTAAGAACCTTGATCACAAGTGTCTGAAGAGTAAGACACTTGATCACAAGTGTCTCGAAGAGTAAGACACTTGATCACAAGTGTCTCGAAGAGTAAGACACTTGATCACAAGTGTCTTGAAGAGTAAGACACTTGATCACAAGTGTCTCGAAGAGTAAGACACTTGATCACAAGTGTCTTGAAGAGTAAGACACTTGATCACAAGTGTCTTGAAGAGTAAGACACTTGATCACAAGTGTCTCGAAGAGTAAGACACTTGATCACAAGTGTCTCGAAGAGTAAGACACTTGATCACAAGTGTCTCGAAGAGTAAGACACTTGATCACAAGTGTCTGAAGAAAGACACTTGATCACAAGTGTCTGAAGAGTAAGACACTTGATCACAAGTGTCTGAAGAAAGACACTTGATCACAAGTGTCTCGAAGAGATAAGACACTTGATCACAAGTGTCTGAAAGTAAGACACTTGATCACAAGTGTCTCGAAGAGTAAGACACTTGATCACAAGTGTCTCGAAGAGTAAGACACTTTATCACAAGTGTCTGAAGAGTAAGACACTTGATCACAAGTGTTCAAGAGTAAGACACTTTATCACAAGTGTCTCGAAGAGTAAGACACTTGATCACAAGTGTCTGAAGAGTAAGACACTTTATCACAAGTGTCTCGAAGAGTAAGACACTTGATCACAAGTGTCTGAAGAGTAAGACACTTGATCACAAGTGTCTCGAAGAGTAAGACACTTGATCACAAGTGTCTCGAAGAGTAAGACATTGATCACAAGTGTCTTGAAGATAAGACACTTGATCACAAGTGTCTTGAAGAGTAAGACACTTGATCACAAGTGTCTTGAAGAATAAGACACTTGATCACAAGTGTCTTGAAGAGTAAGACACTTGATCACAAGTGTCTTGAAGATAAGACACTTGATCACAAGTGTCTTGAAGAGTAAGACACTTGATCACAAGTGTCTTGAAGATAAGACACTTGATCACAAGTGTCTTGAAATAAGACACTTGATCACAAGTGTCTGAAGAGTAAGACACTTGATCACAAGTGTCTCGAAGAGTAAGACACTTGATCACAAGTGTCTTGAAGAGTAAGACACTTGATCACAAGTGTCTTGAAGAAATAAGACACTTGATCACAATGTCTTGAAGAGAAGACACTTGATCACAAGTGTCTTGAAGAGTAAGACACTTGATCACAAGTGTCTTGAAAGTAAGACACTTGATCACAAGTGTCTTGAAGAGTAAATCACTTGATCACAAGTGTCTTGAAGAGTAAGACACTTGATCACAAGTGTCTTCAAGAATAAGACTCTTGATCACAAGTGCCTTCAAGAATAAGACTCTTGATCACAAGTGTCTTCAAGAATAAGACTCTTGATCACAAGTGTCTTCAAGAATAAGACTCTTGATCACAAGTGTCTTCAAGAATAAACCCCCATCCAAGTGTCTTCAAGAATAAGACTTTGATCACAAGTGTCTTCAAGAATAAGACTCTTGATCACAAGTGCCTTCAAGAATAAGACTTTGATCACAAGTGTCTTTAAGAATAAGACTCTTGATCACAAGTGTTTTTCAAGAATAAGACTTTTGATCACAAGTCTTAAGAATAAGACTCTTGATCACAAGTGTCTTCAAGAATAAGACTCTTGATAAATTGTCTTCAGAATAAACTCTTGATCACAAGTGTCTTGGGGAATGACTTTGATCCAAGTGCCTTCAAGAATAAGACTCTTGATCACAATTGTCTTGAAGAATAAGACTCTTGATCAAAGTTTTAAGAATAAGCCCTGATCACAAGTGTCTTCAAGAATAAGACACTTGATCAAAAGTGTCTTATTTTCAGTGATCAAGGAGTCAAGAATAGTATATAATTTACCTTTAGTTGGGGAAATAGTTCAGTATGAAATGTAGAAAATGTGTTATTTTGTTTATACAGTTTTGATGGAGGAAGCAGCAGCAAGAGCAAAATCAGAGCCTTGTCAGTCTATCCTCTTTAGGCTCATCAAATGTTTACTAAATATCCTTCATAACAGTTAATAAACTTCATAACAGTTATAATCGTCATGTGATATAAAATGACAGCATTTTACACAAACGACTAAACTCTTTTTTGTCTGTGCTGACAGATTTCATCAAATTATAAATTTAATATGTGTATTTCTGCGTTTTTACCAGCCACACTGTATTTTTATTAGTTAATTATCTGCAATATTTATAGATGTGATGCCACTGGGCCTTAGGGTCATTAATATAACCTTTGTCGTTAGCTCTCTTTTACTATCACCATATTAATATAACTTGGCATAACTGACGCAGCGTGACTCCAGAAGCTAGTTGTCAGATTGAACTCAATGCGATTTTTTTTTTAAATACTGTTATTGGGTTGAATTGAATCAGGAGAAACATTCACAAGTAATCACATGAAGACTAATACTTCAGCAAAACACCAGCTGAGAAGACAGGCTGAAGAGTTAGCATTCCTTTGTTATCTTGAAGGGACTATTATCCTAAAATATTCCAGCACATAGAGATGCCCAGGTGCGTACCTCGAGATTAGAGACTTTATCCAAACAACAACAATGGTTCAAGAAACACGCGAGATACAAACATTACTGCCACTTACATACTGATGGAATTCAGACAAGAGAAAGCTAGAAAAGATTTATATTCAAAGAATGAAACGTTTCCCCACACACACTACTGCAGGGATGAGTTAATGAGCCGCAGAATGTAGTACTCAAGCAAATTACTACCCAGAATGTAGTACTCAAGAAAATTACTACTCCAGAATGTAGTACTAAAAGAAAATTACTACTCGAATGGTACTCAAGAAAATTATATCCAGAATGTAGTACTCAATCAAATTAGTATCAGAATTTAGTATGAAGCAAATTATCTCCAGAATGCAGTACTTCACAAAATTTAATGAACTCTGGGTTCTTGACATCTGCTCAAGACACATTCCATTAAAGAAAGAGAAGATTAAACTAGAAAGAGAGAGACGTTCCCATACAGACGAAGGCGAAGAGTCACAGAGCTGCTGAGAGGGGCCAATATATCAAATAAAGGGAGGCACTGGTCAATGAAATTGCAAATATGAACTTAAGCTGAAGGAATCTTACAGGAGACAAAAATCACAGGAAGAACTAAAAGCCTTATATAAAGGAAATTGAAAAAAAAATACTTCTTCTTGCAGATGACACCCCAATATGTGACAGTGTCCACCGTTGAAGACACTGCAATACTCCAAGCAGACATAAACCAAATCTTTAAATGGGCTGCAGAAAACAATATGAAGTTCAATGATGAGAAATTTCAATTACTCAGATACGGAAAAGTGAAGAAATTAATATCTCATCGGATTACAAAACTATTTCCAACACACAATAGAGCGAAAAACTAATGTCAAAGACCTGGGAGTGATCATGTCAGAGGATCTCACCTTCAAGGACCATAACACCGTAGCAATCGCATCTGCTAGAAAATGACAGGATGGATAATGAGAACCTTCAAAACCAGGGATGCCAAGCCCTGATGACACTTTTCAGGTCGCTTGTTCTATCTAGGCTGGAATATTGCTGACACTAACTGCACCTTTCAAGGCAGGTGAAATTGCTGGGCCTTGAAAATGTGCAAAAACCTTCACCGCACGCATAAGTGCGATAAACCACCTCAATTACTGGGAACGCTTGAAGTTCCTAAACCTGTACTCTCTAGAACGCAGGCGGGAGAGATACATTATTATATACACATGGAAAATTCTCGAGGATTAGTACCAAACTTGCACACGAAAATCACTCCCTACGAAAGCAAAAAAACTCGGCAGGCGATGAACATCCCCCAATGAAGAGCAGGGGTGCCACTAGCACGTTGAGGGACAACACAATAAGTGTCAGGGGCCCAAGATTGTTCAACTGCCTCCCAGCATACATCAGGGGATTACCAACAAACCCCTGGCTGTCTTCAAGCAGGCACTGGACAGGCACCTAAAGTCGGTACCTGACCAGCCAGGCTGTGGTTCGTACGTTGGACTGCTGCGGCCAGCAGTAACAGCCTGGTTGATCAGGCTCTGGTCCAACATGAGGCCTGGTCACAGACCGGGCCGCAGGGGCGTTGACCCCTGGAATTCTCTCCAGGTAAACTCCAGGTTATGCCAAATCAAAGGGAAAATAACATGCAGTATTGGGCCTCTGCTTAGGCGGGATGGGACGTACACAGATGACAGCCAAGAAATGAGTAAGATTTTAAAGTCACAATACGACTCAGTGTTCGGCGAGTCGCTGCCCAGACTAAGGGTCGACAATCCAAATGAATTCTTTATGAACGAAACGCAAAATTTGGTCATCTCAAAAATCTCGGATATTATTCTAACTCCACAAGATTTTGAAAAGGCATCAAATGACATGCCCATGCACTCTGCCCCAGGCCCAGACTCATGGAACTCCGTGTTCATCAAGAATTGCAAGCCCCTATCGCGCCCCTTCAGCATTCTATGGAGAGGGAGCATGGACACAGGGGCCATCCCACACACACTAAAAACAACAGACATAGCCCCACTCCACAAGGGTGGCAGTAAAGCAATTACAAAGAATTACAGACCGATAGCACTAACATCCCTTATCAAAAAAATCTTTGAGGGTTCTAAGAAGCAAGATCGCCATCCACCTAGATACCCATCAATTACACAACCCAGGGTAACACGGGTTTAGAGCAGGTCGCTCTGCCTGTCCCAGCTCCTGGACCACTATGACAAGGTCCTGGATGCTGATGAGAATAAACAAAATACAGAAGTAGTATACACAGACTTTGCAAAAGTTTTCGACAAGTGTGACCATGGCGTAATAGCACACACAATGCGTGATAAAGGAATAACAGGAAAAGTTGGTAGATTGATCTATAACTTCCTGACAAATAGAATACAAAGAGTAATAGTAAACATAGTAAAGTCCCAGGCAGCCACGGTGAAAAGCTCTGTTCCACAAGGCACAGTACTCGCTCCCATTCTATTCCTCTTTCCCTCATTTCTGACATGAGAGAGATGAAAGCCATAGCTCCGTGTCTTCCTTCGCGGATGAAAACCGGATTGCCATGCCAGTGACCTCCATGGAAGACACCGCAAGACCCCAAGCGGACATCAACCAAATCTTCAAATGAGTCACTCAAAACAATATGAAGTTCAACGAGGAAAAATTTCAACTACTCAGATATGGAAAACCTGAGGAAAAAAAAAATGTATCAGGATATATGACAAATTCCCTAACCATACAATAGAGCGAAAAAGAAATGTGAAGGATCTGGGAGTGATAATGTCAGATTATCTCGCCTTCAAAGACCACAACAATATATCTACCTCATCTGATAGGAAAATGATAGCATGAATAATGAGAACTTTCAAAACTAGGGAAGCCAATCCCATGATGACACTCTTCAAATCGCTTGTTCTCTCTAGGCTGGAATACTGCAGACTTGGAGAGCGTACAAAGAACTTTCACGGCACTCAAAATTACGATAAGGCACCTAAATTACTGGGAACGATTGAAGGTCCTTGATCTGTATTCCCTGAATGCAGGCGAGAGATACATGATAATATACACTTGGAAAGGTCCTGGAAGGATTGGCACCAACCTTCACACGAAAATCACTCCCCATGAAAGCAAAAAACTCAGCAAGAGATGCAACATTCCTCCCAAAGAAAAGCAGGGGCCCCACGAGTACATTGAGAGACAACACAGTAAGTGTCCGGGCCCAAGACTGCCTCCCAGCATAAATTAGGGGATTACCAATAGACCCCTGGCTGTCTTCAAGAAGGCACTAGACAGGCACCTAAAGTCAGTACCTGACCAGCCGGGCTGTGGTTCGTACGTCAGCTTGCTTGCGGCCTGCAGTAACAGCCTGGGGTTTATCAGACCTGATCTACCATGAGGCCTGGTCTCAGACCGAGCCGCGGGGGCTTGACCCCGAAACCCTCTTCAGGTAAACTCCAAGTAAACTCAACATATTAGTACCCACAATGTAGTACTCAAGCGAATTAGTACTCCCGAATGTAGTACTCAAGCAAATTAGTTCTCCAGGATGTAGCACTCAAGCATATTAGTACTCCACAATGTAGTCTCAAGTAAAATTAGTACTCCAAAATGTGGTTCTCAAGCAAATTAGTACTCCAGAATGTAGTATTCAAGCAAATTAGTACTCCAGAATGTAGTACTAACAAATTACTACTCCAGAATGTAGTACTAAAGCAAATTAGTACTCAGAATGTAGTACTTAGCAAATTAGTACTCCATAATGTAGTACTCAAGCAAATTAGTACTCCATAATGTAGTACTCAAGCAAATTAGTACTCCAGAAAAATTGATATCATCAATATTGGTAGAATTACAGAGTATATGTTAGGTAAAAGTACACACGTGCAGCTCATGCGACGTTTTTTTATGAGAACGTTTCGGTCTCCAGGAGCTGTGTGAACATGGAGGGCGAAACGTTGCCAAAATTTTTCTCTGATTATACGAAGTAAGAAAATTACATCTAACCTTCGTAATACCTGAAATATCAGGTCATGACCTAGTACTCTTCCCGGCATACATGAGCTCTCAGGTCATGATCCAGTACTCTTCCCGGCATACATGAGCTCTCAGGTCTGATCCAGTACTCTTCCCGGCATACATGAGCTCTCAGGTCACGATCCAGTACTCTTCCCGGCATACATGATCTATCAGGGCATGATCCCGTACTCTTCCCGGCATAAAGATCTATCGGGGGCATGATCCAGTACTCTTCCCGGCATGCATGAGCTCTCAGGTCACGATCCGGTACTCTTCCCGGCATACATGAGCTATCAGGGCATGATCCAGTACTCTTCCCGGCATGCATGAGCTCTCAGGTCATGATCTAGTACTTTTCCCCGGCATTCATGAGCTCTCAGGTCATGATCTAGTACTCTTCCCGGCATGCATGAGCTATCAGGGCATGATCCAGTACTCTTCCCGGCATTCATGAGCTCTCAGGTCATGATCCAATACTCTTCCCGGCATACATGAGCTCTCAGGTCATGATCTAGTACTCTTCCCGGCATGCATGAGCTATCAGGGCATGATTCAGTACTCTTCCCGGCATGCATGAGCTCTCAGGTCATGATCCAATACTTTTCCCCGGCATGCATGAGCTCTCAGGCCCATGATCTAGTACTCTTCCCGGCATGCATGAGCTATCAGGGCATGATTCAGTACACTTCCCGGCATGCATGAGTTCTCAGGTCATGTACTTACTCTTCCCGACATGCATGAGCTCTCAGGTCATGATCCAGTACTCTTCCCGGCATGCATGAGCTCTCAGGTCATGTCTAGAACTCAACCTCAACTTAAGAAATTTTAAAAAAAGTGGCGTTAATGACAGGAAACTAAACGAAATGTACATTTTGATAAAACGAAATTCACTTGAGACAAAAGATCTATCAACATACTGGCAACCAAAATAATATCAGGAACACAAGACACGTTATTTTAGCAAACATATGAATGAATTATAGTGGTCTGAATATAATTCTAAAAAATAGAATTAGTGTGTCACTGCGAGACCCAAAAAGAGGAATCCCGTATCTCATCACCCCAGCCACATACATCACAAGTGAATCTCATTAGAGCCAGCTGGCCGAGTGGTTAACGCACTGGCTTGTGAGTATTGGGACAGACTTGCCATGGGTTCAAACCCCACCCGTTCCTTGAGTTGTTTACAATCGTGTTATTACATCTTCGTGAGTCATAACACAAGTTCTTTATAATACGCAAGACGCATTGTAGGTGACCCATTAACCCGTTAATCTCACTCAGAAGCCTTGGAGCTGCAGTCCAACCCTTCCAATTAGTGAAGTAAATAGAGATCAATTTTTGAAGAGGCCTTGAAATCTATACCAAGTTCATTAACATCCTCAGATCAACACACTTAAGAGGATCAAGATCTGTAGCAATCCATCCATCGTCTAAATAACATACTTCAACACTGAAGGCTTAAAGTTAATCACCCCCCGTGTGGTGGCAGGATAACAGCTCTTTGCCTGTAAAACTGATCTGTTTAAAAAAAAAAATTGTTTATTGCTCATTCTTTCCGTAGACAAGTCACGGATTTTGCTCACAATAGTGCTCTTGGTGGACATCTTGATATAAAAAAGACTCTGGACAGGAGAGAGGAGGAGGAACCGGAGGTGGAGCGGTGTCCATCAACGTTCCAGCCTCTAATATATTCTGCGATAGCTTCCAGCGTTTCGGAAGACAAAGATCCAGGATGTGAGACCACATTAGAGACGGAAGAAGGAGGAGGGTGAGCCAATGATGTCTCCAAAATCAGTCCCCAAAACCGTCTCCGCTTTTACCTGTACCTACTTAAGAGAACCATTCTTTCGTTTGATTATTGATTATGTTGGTTCCCTTTCTGGCACAAAACTTGGAACAAAGCCTAGTTCACCCTGATTGTTTGATCTGCTATCCTGAAGCCACCCCAATAAGGAAGATCAACTCTCGCTTCATTGTTTGGATACTGGAACGCTTTGTCTCACAGGTTGGACTTCCTAGAGAAATTCAGTCAGATCAAAGATCTAAGTTCATTTTAAGATTTTTCGTGAAGCCTTATCTCACCGGGATCACTTCTGTGCTTCCTACAAGCTATCACTTGCAGTCACACGGGGTCTTGTCATTATAATCTATGATATGATCAGACTTTCTGCAGAGAGTATTCATGAGACTGGGATGAAGGTTGCCTATATTGTTGCTCACTATCAAGGGTATAGACCCTTGGAATTAATATATGGACACAATATTCAGGTCGTCCATCAGTGTTGAAGGTCTGGGGTTTGGGCAGTGAGCGCCACTCCTGTCTGCATTAACAGCCTTAGACAGCTCATGAGTTTGCAGCTTAAAATATAGTAAGTGTGCAAAAGAAAACTAGGGAAGAGACTGATAGAATAGTTGTTCCCAGAACTCACAAGGAAGGAGACGCAGTAATGACTTAACAGTTTGTTACTGAGCCTCTGCCTTACAAGAAAGTTTTTCCAGCCCATTGGAAGGTGTTAGGGGAACAAGGGATTTGAATAATTTAGCTGGTACTCCTGGCAAGAAAATATCAGAGCATATGTACCACATACACGAATAACCAGCACATAGGAGGGAGAAACTTAGGACGACATTTCTGTCCCAATTGAACTATTTACAAGTCAAACTAACACAAAGTGTTAGTTTGCCTTTTTTTGTTTTCTATATGTAACATACCAATCAACTTAAGATTCATCATAGTGACCCTTCAATTCTTGATGAATTAGTCACATGTGCATCATCTGGGTATATTTACTTACATGTGACTAATTCATCATCATATACTAGTTGAATTCTTCCCTTGAAAAGTGAAGATCATGGGAGAGCATTACTCATAAAATTACATCTAAACCTTATAGTACCAGTGTCTGTGTACTGATTGCCGACTTTGCTCTATTCCAGTCTCTGCATTGAGGCACAGTGGGCTGGGTTGTTGAATACGGGGATACCTTCCTGGGATCACTGAGCCACAGGGACTGGGGTTGTGGAATACAGGGATACTTTTCTAGGATCATTGTTGAACATGAGGATACCTTCCTGGGATCACTGAGGCACAGGGGACTAGAGTTACATAAGAACATAACAAAAGAAACACTGCAGCAGGCCTACTGACCCATGCAAGGCAGGTCCATCACTCCCTTTTAGACCCGACCACCTGGAGTTAACCCTTTCCAGGTAAACTCCAGGTAGTCACGTCACTTTCCACTTAAGGGGAAATTTGTACGGCATCTGACCAAGTAGCACAAGCTAGTCAGGTCAACTCCACCCCCCCACCCACTCATGTATTTATGTAACCTATTTTAAAACTAAAAACGTCTTAGCATCTATGACGGTACTTGGGAGTTTTTCCACTCATCCACAACTCTATTACCAAACAAGTGCTTTCCTATATCCTTCCTAAATCTGAACTTTTCCAACTTGAAACCATTGCTGGGGTCCTCTTTTTGGGTGAATATTTTCAGCGCTATTTACATCCCCTTTTTTTATTCCTGTTTTCCAGTTATACACCTCAATCATATCCCCCTAATTCTACGCCTTTCTAGAGAGTGCAGATTCAGGGCCCTCAGTCTATCCTCATAGGGGAAAATTTCGATACATGGGATCAACTTTGTCATCCTCCTCTGTACGTTTTTCCAGTGCATTTATATCCATTCTGTAATACGGTGACCAGAACGGGCAGCATAATCTAAATGAGGCCTAAAAAGATATATAGAGTTGAAGAACAACCTGAGGACTTCTATTATTTATGCTTCTTGATATGAACCCAAAGGGGATTCTGTTAGTTTTATTGGAAAACTTATGCTCTGTTGTCTTGGTTTCAGATTACTGCTAACCAGAACTCCTAAATCCTCGCAATCACAAGTATTAAGATTCATTATTCAGTTTTTTGGGCATGGTTATTGTCCTGCCCAACTTTTAGAACTTTGCATTTTTCTACATCAGTCTATTCAAATTTTCCCTAGTGCTCTAATGTCCTCATTGGGGTTTGGGGCCCCTATTTTGGTGTCATCCAAATTTGCTTATGTTGCTATTTTTCCCTCATCTATGTCGTTTATGTAAATTGTAAACAAAGGGGCCCAAAACGCCCCCCTTGGGGTTGTTAATTCGGGATACCTTTCTGGGATCACTAAGGCACAGGGGACTGGGGTTGTGGAATCAGGGATACTTTTGTAGGATCATTGAGGCACAGTGGGCTGGGGTTGTTGAATACGGGATACCTTCCTGGGATCACTGGGGCCCGGGGACTGGGGTTGTGGAATCAGGGATTTTTTTGTAGGATCATTGAGGCACAGTGGGCTGGGGTTGTTGAATACGGCGATATTTTAGGATCACTGGGGAACAGTGGACTGGGGTTTTTGAATACGGGAATACTTCAGGATCATTGATGCACAGTGGGCGGGGGTTTTGAATACGGGGATACCTTCCTGGGAATTCACAAGGTGCTTGGGTAACATAAGAACTTGAAGTTCTTCATTTCATTTTGTACCACTAAAGTCCCCAGTTAGAGCGAGTTTGCTCCAACCGGTTGCTCAATGATATCATTCTCCCGGTATTGTTGTGGAAATATAACTACCAGATTTATACACACACAGAGTTATATTCTACTACATTATGCTTATAAATTTGTGTTGCATGAGTTCATGAACATAGTCACTGACCATGCAGCTGAAGTCTTCTCCAGGCTGAGGGACTGACCACCTACTGCTTCCTACAATACATTCTCCTCTGCATTTGACTGATGAAGTCTACCATGCAGGCGAAACGTTTCAACAATAAAGATATCGAACTGGTGCACATGTGTCACTCTACAACTTTATTTTTTAAGGGATCCTCATTAAGGGATCGTGTCTTATCAAGAAAACAATTCAATTATTGTCGTCAAGGATTGATACTGACGTTGAGAAATATTTAGCTGTTCTGGTAATGTGAACGGGGCGAGAAGTATTGTGTTAGTGGGAATACCCAGTCATCCATCTGGTGTTCCACAGCTTCTGTGACTAGTTGAAATTATTTGTTCTTCTGGGTAACTGACTTGTTGTGTTTGTGTGGAGAGAGAGAAAGGGAGGGAGGGAGAGAGAGAGAAGGAGGGAGGGAGGGAAAAAAGAGAAAGTCAAAATCAAGAAAAAAAGTGGAATACAAAAACAAGGGAGATATGGGAAACAATGAAAAGATAAGCTGGAGGCAAAAAAAAAAAGAGAAGTGGGCAGCAGGGACAAAAGACTGACAGAGTAGAAACAAGATGTAAATGGGAGAGAAACAAGAGTGAGATAACAGAAGCAAAGAAAGGTGGTAATAAAGATAATGAGCCTTGGGTGTGTGTGAGTATTCACCTATTTGGGGTTTCAAGGGTCGAGTCACAGCTCTGGCCCAGCCTCTTAGCTGGTCGCTAAAGGTCCACTCTCACCATGTTCCATGAACTTTATCGCACTCTTCTTAAAGCTATGTATGGATCCTTCCTCCACTACATGACTTTCCAGACTATTCCACTTCCTGACAACTCTATGACTGAATAAAAAATTCGTAACATCCCTGTACTCATCTGAGTCTTCAACTTCCAATTGTGACCCCTTGTTGCTGTGTCCCATCTCTGGAACATCCTATCCTTTTCCACCCTTTTTAATTCCTCTTAGTATTTTGTATGTTATCATGTCCCCCTATCTCTCCTGTCCTCCAGTGGCGTCAGGTCGATTTTCCTTAATCTCTCTTCGTGGACATACCCTTACCTCGGGACTAGTCTTGTTGCAAACCTTTGCACTTTCTCTAATTTTACCAGGGTGGTTCCATACTGCTGCTCCATCTCCAATATGGACCTGATGTACACGGTGCACAGAGTCTTAAATGATTCCTTACTCAGGTGTCAAAACCTAGTCTTAGGTTTATTAGGCGCCCATATGTTACAGTAGTTATTTGGTTGATGTGCGCCTCAGGAGATGTGCTTATTATACTCACCCCAAGATCCTTTTCCTTGAGTGAGTTTTGCACTCTTGACCCCTAGCCTGTACTCTGTCTGATATCTTCTTTGACCCTCCCCAATCTTCATGACTTCGCACTTGGTGAGGTTCAACTCCAGGAGACAGTTGTTGGACCAGGCTTGCAGCCTGTTCAGATCTCTTTGTAGTCCTACCTGATCCTCATCCACTTGAATTCTCTGCATTAATTTCATATCGTCTGCAAAGAGGACACCTCTGAATATATCCCTTCCTCTCATGTTATTCACATATACCAGAAACAGCACCGATCCTAGGACTGACCCTTGTGGAACTTCGCTTGTCACAGGCACCCACTCTTACACCTGGTCAAGTACCATCACTCGTTTCCTTCCTATCAGGTATTCCCTGATCCATTGCAGTGCCTTTCCTGTTTTCACTGCCTGCTCTTCTAGGTTTGTACTAATCTATTGTGTTGAACTGTGTCAAAAGCCTTATTACAACAAGAAAATACAGTCTACCAATCCCTCTCCTGCTTATTTCTGATACCTTGTCAAAAACTGTATTAGTTTTTTTATATATATTTTTATTTAAAACATATCACATTTACAAGACAATAGAGCCGGAAGATCACAGTACTTCCGTTACGCAAAACATTAATATTACATACATCATATGTCTAAAAAAACTTACAATATACATAAACCCTAAGGGTTCCAAAAATCCCCTATGTTATAATAGTCATTAACGCCCGGCAAAAGCTACAACCCTACAACAACCCACCACAATAACCCTAGCCACACACGCCACATCCATACATAGTATCAATAAGGGGCTCTAACGTCCTTTGGACTATACATGCCAACCATAAGATGCCTACATCCCATATACACGACATATATAGTATATCTATCGCACATACAAATTATATACAAAATTTATAAAACCAAATTATCTGACATAAGAACCTACTGCCCCGTAACAAGCAATAATAATAAAAAAAAACTACATAAACAGAACACAGGTAACCGAAGCAGACCAAACATGCACACCAATCACACAACAGAGGCCAATCACCCGACAACCAGGTGAAACATAAGTGTGAATGGTACAACTGCACAAAAGTAATAAAAATTAACAATAGCACAACGTTACAACATATTAAAAACGTTACAGTAATCTCAGAGGTCAAGACATTACTTCACTGAACACAAGATTCCATAAAACAGTCCACAAATCCTTTATTGTGAAATTCCTATATCCTTCCGAAAAAACCTCCCACCTCCCCCAGTAAATCCCTATTGCGACACTTCGTTCTAAAAAAAACTGCTGCCAATGCCTTTTTACGCTCATCTGCCTCCGTATTCCTCATCGCCCATGACATATAAACAAAATCTATCCCTAAATACTCCACATTGTACCATCACCCCACCCCCTACATCTAAACTTAAAGCCGTAAAACTGACAACCCCCACACCATCCGAATCACCCTACCAAACCACTCCCTCACGATCCCTAGCGTTCACAAAATAAACAGCGTGGAATGCCGTTTCAACCTCACTCCACACAGCACTCCCTTCCCTCCTGAAGCCTCCTATTGTATAAAACCACCCTGACAGCAGTATAATATGTACAAAATTAAACATCACCTCCCTGATACATGGCAGGATCTGTAGTTTCTTTAGCCTCTTCCAAATATCTTCCCAAGCGTACAAGAGTATATCCCTCCACTACCGCAACCACCTTACATTGCCCATCCTTTCAAGCACCGCAACCCGCATATGAACCAGATCCCGTCAATAATAATGCACATAACAGACTCACAATCATGTAAATCCTACCCCACCAAAGGCTCAGATCCCTATGAACACTACTAATCCCTCCACCGCCCACCTCTAGCAGAAAACAATGCCTCACATACACGCCCATTAATCTCCATTCCAGTGCAATGAGCCCCAGCCCTCCCTGGCTTATCAGGGAGTGTAATCACCCTCTACTCAACCAGTCACAACCTGATCCTCATATAAAACGATACACCCTTCTCAACAAACGCTGCACATCACAGTGCAACAATGGGTATATGACAGCAACATGCCATATTGGTCACTATCACCCATTGATGCAATGTGAGATGAGCAGATCGGAACCCTGCCAGCCTACCTAGGACATTATTCACAACCCTCCCAAATTTACCACCAGAGCTTCCCTGTCATGTCTCATATGATAATCACACAAATCTTGACCTTGTCTACTACCCTCCATACTCCCTCAGCGTCCCTTTCCCACGATCCCAATCCCCAACCACGATAACGTTAATTCTCAACATTAACTCGCATCCCCACTGCATCCACAAGCTGCTAGCATACGCCGAAACCCTCCCCTCCCACAAGAACTGTAGTATCATTAACATAACCCACAATGCCCGTACTCCCACCCCCTCATCCCAACACACCCTCCTGGACCTCTGCCGAACCACTCTATAGAATGGACCCTGCAAAACCATGAACAACAACTGCGACGCAGGACAACCCTGACATGGGCCCCCTGCCCATATTAAAATGCCCTCTAACCTCCCATTTACCTGAACACACACATGCACCCTGATACAATCCCCTAGCCCAGGACACAATTTCCTCCCAAAACCCTGCCATCTCAGAAACGCCACAAGGCCTCTCGCTCAACGGTATCGTATGCCACCTGCCAGTCTAAAGCTAACACACCTCCCCACCTTCCCTGTGCTTTCAATAAAACCTGTAATTCTCCCATGTCCCTCATACATTGATCGACCAAGAATCCCATATTGACCTTCGTCCATAACCCTCCCATTACAGTTTTCATCCTATTCCGAGTAATTTTGCGAAAATCTTATAGTCGCCAAAATGAGTGTAATGGCTCTATAATCCATTACCCACATACGACAGTCTCGTTTGGGCACCAAGACCACTACCCCAGTCTGTTGCATATCCCCCAAAACCTCTCTCCTTTTCATGTCATTAAACAACTGAACCTAAAAACCTTTCAAGATCCCCAAATTTAACACATAAAAATCACTAGACAACCCATCGATCCCCAGTGCCTACCACGGCACATGCCCTCAAAGCATTCCAAATTTTCCTCCTTAATAGGACCCCTAAAGCGTCTCTATCCTCACTCACCAGCCCACACTGCACCCAACCTCCCACGTCCCTTAAAGCCCCTCACTAATGCCTATGCTCCTCAGATACACTACACCTCCATTGTATGCAACACCTGACCCACCGATCCCCCTCCAACCCATGCACATAGAGGCTTATCATTTCTGTAGCTGTCCTTCACCACTGCTGCTCCTGCAAAACACGAGCAGATGGTTTATCACCCCATAAAACCTTCTCCAGACCTCCTGCCACTCTTGCCTCATCAAAATGCCAATTATGCAGATCCTAATCGATTCCTTTAACCCCTCAATCGCCCCACCAGATAAACCGCCCCCCACCCTCGTAACTTTCCCCTCAATTCCCCTTCTAGATACCCCATATGCCCATACACAAGCTGATTTTCCTCCCTTCCCTTCCAAATGAAAAATTCTGATCCTTCGCTTTGCCACCATATCCCACCAAAATCAAATCGCCCTCCACACTTCATTGTTCCACAAGGCCTCCATACATCCACAAATGTTTCACCCCATCCTCCGGAGTAACCTAACATTCAATTTCCCAAAAACCCATACCCTAAGCAAACCCTCGATTTACATCAACCAAAACACCTATGATCGTAAAAACACGCATTTAAAATGCCCACCCTTTGTACCACCACTGACCGGGATACATAGAGTCTATCGAGCCGAGCCGCTACCCATTACGAACGTAAGTATGCCCAACCTTCCCTCTGCACCCCCAAACGTCAAATAAACCCACCCCTTTAACAAATCTCTCAAAAGCTCTAAAAATACGCCCCAAAGGTTCAACATCCTTACGGCGTACAACATTGTTCCAGTCTCCCAAAGATGGTCACTGCCGGAAGTGAACACAGATGATACACTAAAACCTCCATATAAACTTGTTCTTTACATGGACATCCCCTCTGGGACCATAAACACATAAACCCTACCCGAACCCCGCCCTAACCCCTCCACCCTGACCACCCTCCCTCATCACCAACCTCACATGCTGCACAACAAATAGGTGGTTTCCTTTATCAAAAGCCCACCCCTCCTTTTAGACGTGATGAACATGCCATGTACACAATATATCCCTTAATCTGTAATTCACCTTCTCGTTTAAAATTATGTTCTTGAATAAAAACATCAGCCTTGTACCTTACGAAAAATCACAAAATCTGTACACTTTCTCACAGACCGTAATCCATTTACATTGATTGTTAAGCACTTAAAGTGTACAATAGGGTTTTTTTTTGAACACTTTCACTCCCTTGTCCCCCTGGAGTTCACGCCCTCATTTCCCCCTGATCCCTTAAAACCTCCTTTTATGGGGCCCTGGCCCTTTGGACCAAGGCCCTGGACAGCCACATCAGCCCAGGTCATTTTTCCCAACCTCAACACATCCTCTGTGTCTGACAACACCGCTGGCAACACCACCGGTGGGTGGCACACCCTCGTACGCAGCTGCAGCATCCACAGCAGATTCAAAACCAAAGCAAGGCCCTCCACAGCATGCTCCACCTGGGCACTCAACAGTTCGTCCATCACTAACATGAGTCAAACACAGCCCGCAGGTCTGCCTCATCTGCAACCCATATGTAAAATCTGGACAAGTCATTGAGCCGCACAGACACTCCAGAGTTAACAGGGAGGCATACAGCCTGGTACCAGGCTACCATGTTTTCATAAAACTGGCATGACAGATTTTACAAAATCTGGGTAGCCCCATTCAGCAGACCATACAAGTCATCATTGTCGACACTATAGGAGTCTCGTAGAATCGCTGGCAGCATCAGAGAAGCAGTAGGTCTGGAAATGGTCTCACAAACCAGCTCTAAGTACACAGTGTTTACCTGTCATCTGCCAGATATCGCCATTTTGCTATTTTCCAACTACCACCAGTGGTCAGTAGAGGCAGGCGCAGCTCCGTCCCTCGACCCAAGGGTTGGGAAACGAATGTGTCTATAGTAGGTTTGTGACACAGGATTTCCTCCCTGAAACCGTGCTGGTTATTGTATTAAAGCTCATTCCTTTGTGGGTGTTTCACCACTCTTCTCCTGATAAGCTTCTGCATGACTTGCATACTATAACATGTTAGTGACACTGGTCTGTAGGTTAACTTTCCTAAGATTGGACTACATTTGCGTCTTCCACACCTCAGGTAATTGCCTGTTAGATGATGTGTTGAAGATTGCTGTCAGTGGGACACATTTCTGTGAGGGAAAAGTTCAGTATATAGGAGCAGGAAAGTATGAATGTATGGTGATGGTAGTTTGCTTGGCAGTATGGTAGTTAAAGTAGGTAGTGCTAGCTCCATGAATCACCTCTCTACACTTGGTGAGAGGTGATGTATTCACCGCCAACCAGTGGAGAAATCACTTGACTACTGCTTCCATCATACTTGTAAATATGCGTTCTGCTCCTGTACAATTTATTCTATTATTTTGTCTTAAAGAGCTTCACTCTTATTTAGGCTATACACGTGTGTTTATTCCTGCCTTGCTCTTACTTTAGTCATTTTTTACTCTCTTACCATTTAGTGTTTTCAAACCTGTCCTCTTTCCACTGTACCTTATGTGGAAATTCCTCATGCTTATGAAGTCCCCTTTTGTAGTTTGGCTTCTCCCATCCTACTTGTGTGCTTTCCTCGCCACTTTTAACTCTACAATGCATTCGAAGCTCAGGACCACATGATCGCTAGCTCCATGGGGCCTTTCATATGTAATGTTCTCAGTGTCTGAACTACTCAATGTGAATATGTGGTCTAACCTTACTGGTTCATCTCTCTCTGGTAGTGCCTAACACGTTGATGCATTATGTTTTCCAGTACTTCCTCCATCAACTAGTAGTTTTGCTCTACCCATATGCGCCCTTCTGGCCACCTCATTAGTGTGTCCACCACTGCAGTAAGGTGTATGCTGTTACGACCTCCAGATATTTCGCCGAGTCGTCTCTGTCACGACTCACTCCACACTCGCCAGCAGCGACAGCCCCAGCGACAGTACCAGTTGAAATGTCCTCCTGAGTCCTGCCAGAAGAAGTCCTGTGCTGTTGCGACTACTGATGACGCCTCACTCGAGGGCACCAGCAGGTTGTGCCCCAGGTTAGTGAACCCTGCAGCGACTACTACGGAGGTGTGCAGTGCTGCATTGACGCTCACTGCCTTAGACCACGAAGCATATCTTTTTCTTCCCTCTCTGGAGGAAGTTTTTTTTCCATGTCCATATGTTTATGTATATATGTATTTTTCTGTTCTTCTGTAACCTGTTCAGAGAGAGGGGTTTTTTTACTGCCAGACATGGTCAGGGTCGACCATGGGTGTGTGGCTGAGCAATGTAGACAGCCTGTACTGTCTGTATAGACAGCCTATGCTTTTGCCTGCCGAGCATATGTAAGCTGTAAGCCTACATGGCTAGTTTTATAGTTTCCACCAGAGGGCAAGCCTGGTGGGCATACCCCACATCAGTCTGCCCCACCCTTGTCTCTCTCACTGGTGTCCAGACATGACACAGTCAACAGGCTACCCTCACTCTCTCTCTCTTCGCAGTGGGCATGGCCCACCCGGGCCATGGGTCAAAACACAGCCTGTGTACCTCACATTTATTACTAATAAGTAAGAAGCCTCCGAAACCTTATCATTTCATTCACGGTCTGCACGACGACATAAACAAATAAACATTCGTTATATTCATTTGAGTCTTCAACTTCCAACTGTGACCCATGCTGTTTTCCCATCTCTTGAACATCCTGTCTCTTCCACCTTGTCGATTCCTCTCAGTATCTTATATGTTGTTATCATATCCCCCTATCTCTCCTGTCTTCCAGTGTCATCAGGTTGATTTCCTTTAACCTATCTTCATAGGACATGCCCCTTAGCTCCGGGACTAGTCTTGTGATTGGCTAGGTGTGGGTTCCAAACTGGTGCTGCATACTCCAATATAGACCTAACACACACGGTGTACAGGGTCCTAAACGATTCCTTAAGATGTCGGAATGCTGTTCTTAGGTTTGCTAGGAGCCCGTATGCTGCAGCAGTTATTTGGTTGATGTGCGCCTCAGGAGTGATAAACTCACCCCAATATCCTTTTCCTTGAGTGAGGTTTGTAGTCTGTGGCTCCCTAGACTGTGCTCCGTCTGCGGTCTTCTTTGCTCTTCCCCAAACTTCATGACTTTCCACTTGGTGGGGTTGAACTCCAGGAGCCAGTTGCTGGACCAGGCCTGCAGCCTGTCCAGATTCCTTTGTAGTTCTGCCTGGTCCTCGTCCAATTGAATTATTCTCATCAACTTCACATCATCTGCAAAAGGGACACTTCGGAGTCTATTCCTTCTGTCATGTCGTTCACAAATACCAGAAACAGCACTGGACTGACCCCTGTGGAACCCCACTCATCACAGGCGGCAACTCTGACACCTCGCAACATACCATGACTCGCTGTTGTCTTCCTGACAGGTATTCCCTGATCCATTGGAGTGCCTTCCCTTTTATCCCTGCCTGGTCCTCCAGCTTTTGCACTAATCTCTTGTGTGGAACTGTGTCAAACGCCTTCTTACAGCCCAAGAAAATGCAATCTACCCACCCCTCTCTCTCTCTTGTCTTACTGCTGTCACCCTGTCATAGAACTTCAGTAGATTTGTGACACAGGATTTCCCGTCCCTGAAACCGAATTGGCCGTCGTTGATAAGCTCATTCCTTTCTAGGTGTTCCACCACTCTTCTCCTGATAATCTTCTCCATGACCTTGCATACTATACATGTCAGTGACACTGGTCTGTAGTTTAGTGCTTCATGTCTGTCTCCTTTTTTAAAAATTAGGACTACATTTGCTGTCTTCCATACCTCAGGTAGTCTCCCTGTTTCGATAGATGTGTTGAATATTGTTGTTAGGGGTACACATAGCGCCTCTCCTCCCTCTCTCAGGACCCATGGAGAGATGTCCGGCCCCATCGCCTTTGAGGTATCTAGCTCACTCAGCAGCCTCTTCACTTCTTCCTCGGTTGTATGTATTGTGTCCAACACTTGGTGGTGTACCCCACCTCTCCGTCTTTCTGGAGTCCCTTCTGTCTCCTCTGTGAACACTTCTTTGTATCTCATGTTGAGTTCCTCACATACTTCGCGGTCGTTTCTTGTGATCTCTCCTCCTTCCTTCCTTAGCCTGATCACCTGGTCCTTGACTGTTAGAGAATCTTTATTGAAGAAACGTTTCGCCACACAGTGGCTTCATCAGTCCAATACAACGCAGAAAGTTGTAAGTAGAGGAGTTTCAGGTAATCAGTCCCTCGGCCTGGAGTCGATGTGTTCAGTCCATCAATCTTGTAGAAAGTACAGCATAGGACCATTGAAGTGGCTTATATACTGTAGTCAGGTGAGGCGAAGCAGGAGGAGGCGGGGTCATAGTGGTACCATCCACTAGTCGAAGTAGGTCTTCGTCCGAAGGTTGGAAAAGTGTTGAAGAACTCGTTTGTATCAAGATTCCATGATGTTGCTGTGTCAGACAGATGTGGCAGGGTGGACGAGGGTGTGTCAGTGGTGACACTACAACACCACTGTTGTTAATACCAGTGGCAGGGTGGACGAGGGTTTGTCAGTGGTGACACTACAACACCACTGTTGTTACTACCAGTGGCAGGGTAGACGAGGGTGTGTCAGTGGTGACCTATAACCTATACAGATGTGACAGAGTGAACAGACAAAAGGGGGATGGGTTGGCCTGTACGTCACAGAGTCAGTGATATGCTCGGAACTACTAAATGCCTCAACTGATGTAGTTGAAATTTTGACAGAAAACATCGAGAACCAAAACATTGTCATTGTGGTTGTATACAAGCCTCTGGTTGCAACTTCCCAACAATTCCAGAAACAGCTTCTGAAAATAGACCACTGTCTGGAAAATCTTCCAGCTCCTGCCTCAAACATCTTGCTACTGAAGGATTTCAACCTAAGGGACCTGAAATGAAGGAATGTAGCAAATTATGTGGTAGCAGAGATAACACCAGGAGGCAGCTCAGATGAAAACTCGCACACACACACACGAGCTTTTAAATCTCTGCACCAAATTCACCTTAAACAAGCAAATAATAGAGCCTACAAGATTTGAGAATACGCTGGACCTCATCTTCACTGATAGGAAATATTACCATATCAAAAAAATATACTCATTTCACAACATTACAGAGGATCAGGCATGTATGTGCGGGGCCCCAGACCAACAAAATGTGATCAGTCGCAAGGGAACCTTCACCAAATTCAACTTCAATAACGAAAACATAAGGTGGTAAAAAGTCAACGAGATCCTAAATTATTTAAACTGGGAAGATATTCTAAGCAACATGGATCCAAACCTATGTTTAGAAAAAATGAACTCTGTGGCACTCGAGGTATGCTCAAGGCAAATTCCTGTAAGGAAAAGGAAGAGAAGATGTAAACTAGAAAGAGAAAGGCGCTTCCTATACAGGCTAAGGCAAAGAATAACAGAGCGGCTAAAAGAGGCCAATATATCTGTAATACGAAGGGAGACACTGGTCAAAGAAATATCGAACTTAAGCTAAAGGAATCTTACAGGAGTCAGGAAATGCGGGAAGAACTAAATGAAATTGAAAGAAACCCAAAATATTTCTTTTCTTATGCCAAATTTAAGTCGAGAACAACATCCAGTATTGGGTCCCTACTTAGACAAGATGGTTCCTACACAGATGACAGCAAGGAAATGAGTGAGCTACTCGTCTCCCTATGAAAGCAAAAGACTCGGCAGACAATGCAACATCCCCCTCTAATGAAAAGCAGGGGCGCCACGAGTACACTGAGAGACAACACAATAAGTGTCTGGGGCCCAAGACTGTTCAACTGCCTCCAAGCATACATAAGGGGGATTACCAATAGACCCCTGGCTGTCTTCAAGAAGGCACTGGACAGGCACCTAAAGTCAGTACCTGACCAACCGGGCTGTGGTTCGTATGTCGGGTTGCTTGCGGCCAACAGTAACAGCCTGGTTGATCAGACGCTGATCCACCATGAGGCCTGATCACAGACCGGGCCGCGGGCTCGTTGACCCCCGAAACCCTCTCCAAGTATACTACCAGTGGTAGGTGGGCGAGGACGTGTCAGTGGTAACACCACTGTTGTTACTACAGTTTCAGGGTGGACGAGGTTGTCGTCATTGTTGAAGCTACACCACCACTGTCACCACCACTGTCACCACCACTGTTGTTAAAAAAATATTCAGTATTGTTTTGAGTGTGATTTAATTCCTGTCTGCATAAATAACTCATTACGATTGTAACCAGATACAAACATGTAAATAGTTCATTACCACTGTAACTTGTTTAGCTATCAGAACTCTGTGGTACAGCTCCTGGACCCATTATGTACCTCTGTAATGTTAAGGTACAGTCCCTGGACCCATTATGTACCTCTGTAATGCTGAGGTACAGTTCCTGGACCATTATGTACCTCTGAAATGCTGAGGTACAGTCCCTGGACCCATTATGTGCCTCTGTAATGTTGAGGTACAGTCCCTGGACCCATTATGTACCACTGTAATGTTGAGGTATAGTCCCTGAACCCGTTATATGCCTCTGAAATGTTGAGGTACAGTCCCTGAACCCGTTATATGCCTCTGTAATGCTGAGATACAGTCCTTGGACCCATTATGTGCCTCTGTAATGTTGAGGTACAGTCCCTGGACCAGATCCAGATCCTGGACCCTGGATCCAGAACCAAACAATCACTAAGCTTACCCAGGAAATGCAGGAGCTTAAAACCTCCAACGCACAGTACCTCGTCAAGATCACAACTCTGGAAGACAAACTAAGCACTCTAGAACAACTAAGTAACACCCACACCCAGTCCGTGGACACCATCAACACTCTAAAAGATCAAGTCACCAAACTGAATAACATCATAGAAGAAAGATCATGAGTGGATCTACAGATTACAGATGTCATCAACAACTTCCAAGACCATAATGACCAACAACAGCTATGTGACGCTGTTGTAGCAAACATCTTCCACCTACAGTCACCCAAGAGACATGCATGGAGGCCATCCTACACCTTTTCAAGGACCACCTTAGCCTAAACATACGTAGTGATGAACTAAAAGATTGCAAACTGATGGGCTACCAAGCAGGGAAAAAAACAGTGCAATTAAAATTCAATACCATCTTGCAAAGAAATAACCTGTTAAATACATCCATATCTATGAAATCGATGTATACGTCAATGAATGCCTTACTAAAACAAGACAAACCCTCCTTTATCGACTAAGAAAATTACGCAATGCCCAAAAATTCATCAGTGCTTTGTGAGGGATGGTAAAATCACAGTTAGGAAACAGCCCACTGGGAAGAGGTATTTCATCTCTACAGAATATGAACTAAAAACATTCCTGAGTGAGGCGGGTTAACAGAATCAGAATAACATGCAGTTCAAACCCACAGTCCACGAATAGTGTTATGAATCATCCAGTAAAATTTATATACTACCATAAATTTTGTTCCCTAAAAATTCTAATTCCCTCCCTGCTTCTTTTGAATTTTCACTTTTGTATTCAATTACCATTCTACCTCATAGTCTTTGTATTTAATAACTACAAAATCTCTATTATTATTACTACTTCTACTTTACCATATATTTACAACTTACCACATTATTGCCCCCAATTCTATCTTAACCTTTTATTGCCCTACCTTATTTATACTTTATTGCACAATTTTATCTTATACTTTTGTTTTTATTAATCTATTATTGCCAAATATTAAGCTTTATTGCCCAATTTGATTTTAAAATTGTTATAATTGCTCTATTTTTTATTTCATACTTTATTGCCTAATTTTATTTTATACTTTTATTTTTATTAACCTACTATTGCCAAATATCCAAGCTTTTATATTCAGCTGCAAATTTACCTCATAGTCTAATTTTTTTATATAAGCAAATTTGTGTTAATTATTTCTAATACTTTATTATATATTTATAATTTACCATATCATTGCCCTATCTTAGTCTATAATACTTTTTATAACCTGTTGCAAATATTCCATTTTACTTTTTTAATATCTTTTGTTACCATCTTACTATCATTTCACTTACACCCAATTCATTGCCCTTATTTTATTTTATTATACTTTTGTATAAACCTGTGTTATACCTTTATATATACGTGTTTGCAACTATTCCTTAGTGCAATTACAAGTGACAGTCTGGTGCTACTTTATTTTGTAATTCTAGTTTATATCTAGTTATACTTTATTTCATTCTAGCTTAATACATAGCCAATACAATTCCATTATGTTTATTTGTTACTATACTCTATTTGACCAATGTGCATTAGTTATATACTTGTCCAAACATCCCTTACTACAGCTATCAGTACTAGAACTCACCACACTATACATGATATAACAAAAATTCTATTTAACCTAAATGATGAATGATCACGTCGACCCTGATCTAAACCTATTTAATCTAACACCCAATCAAAATTTTCTGGAAAGTAACTGCCTCTATTACACAGCATCACAAGCCCACACTGTCCTAAACACTACTAAAAGTATAACAGTTCTTAACTACAACGTCCGATCCTTAAGCAAACACTATGATGACCTCCTTGCCTTCCTTGATTCCCTAAATACAACCCTCACATGTATTGTTCTTACTGAAACCTGGCTTAAGCAGGATACAATAGATATCTACTCCACAGGATACACAGCAATACACAACTGCAGACCACATCAAGCGGGGGGAGGTATTGCAATCTATTACTCTAATGAAATATCCTGTTGTGACACCACTTGCTATAGTGATGAATATGGAGAATATATTTTTGCTAATTTTACTGCACAAAACCTTAAGACTCCCGTAACAATCGGGCCATTTACCAGATGCCTCATACAAACATCCCAAATTTTAGCGATAAACTAAAAACGCTAATAACAAACAACCAAATGAACAAACACCACCTTATCCTAGCTGGAGACTTCAACATCAACCTTGGCCTACCAGATGACCAGCCAGTAACTGATTTCATCAACAATATGAACTGACGCCAAATGACTTCGAAAAGGCAATAAATGAAATGCCCATGCACTCCGCTCCAGGCCCAGACTCATGGAACTCGGTGTTCATCAAGAACTGCAAGAAGCCCCTATCACGTGCTTTTAACATCCTATGGAGAGGGAGCATGGACACTGGAGTCGTCCCGCAGTTACTAAAAACAACAGACATAGCCCCACTCCACAAAGGTGGCAGTAAAGCAATAGCAAAGAACTACAGACCAATAGCGCTAACGTCCCATATCATAAAAATCTTTGAAAGGGTTCTAAGAAGCAAGATCGCCACTCATCTAGATAACCATCAATTACACAACCCTGGGCAGACGGTTTAGAGCATGTCGCTCCTGTCTGTCCCAACTACTGGACCACTACGACCAGGTTCTAGATGCCTAGAAGACAAACAGAATGCAGATGTTATATACACAGACTTTGCAAAGCCTTTGATAAGTGTGACCATGGTGTAATAGCACACAAAATGCGTGATAAAGGAATAACAGGAAAAGTTGGTAGATGGATCTATAATTTCCTAACAAGTAGAACACAAAGAGTAGTAGTCAACAGAGTAAAGTCTGAGGCAGCTAATGTGAAAGCTCTGTTCCACAAGGCACAGTACTCGCTCCCATCCTGTTCCTCATCCTCATATCGGACATAGACAGGGATATAAGCCACAGTGCCGTGTCTTCCTTTGCAGATACACCCAAATCGTATGACAGTGTCCACGTTGAAGACACTGCAAGACTCCAGCAGACATAAACCAAGTCTTTAAACGGGCTGCAGAAAACAATATGAAGTTCAATGATGAGAAATTTCAATTACTCAGATACGGAAAACGTGAGAAATTAAAATCTATCGGAGTTTAAAACTAATTCCAACCACACAATAGGAGCGAAAAACTAATGTCAAAGACCTGGGGGATCATGTCAGAGGATCTCACCTTCAAGGGCCATAACACGTAGCAATCGCATCTGCTAGAAAATGACAGGATGGATAATGAGAACCTTCAAAACCAGGGATGCAAAGCCATGTGACACTTTAAAAATCGCTTGTTCTATCTAGGCTGGAATATTGCTGCACACTAACTGTACCTTTCAAGGCAGGTGAAATTGCTGAACTAGAAAATGTGCAGAGAACCTTCACGGCACACATAACTGCGATAAACCACCTCAATTACTGGGAACGCTTGAAGTTTCTAAACCTGTACCTCTAGAACTCAAGCGGGAGAGATACATTGTTATATACACGTGGAAAATTCTCGAGGGATTATTACCAAGCTTGCACACGAGAGTCACTCCTAGAAAGCAAAAGACTCAGCAGGCGATGTAACATTCCCCCCAATGAAAAGCAGGGGTGCCACTAGCACGTTGAGGGACAACACAATAAGTGTCAGGGGCCCAAGATTGTTCAACTGCCTCCCAGCATACATAAGGATTGACCAACAAACCCCTGGGTCTTCAAGCAGGCACTGGACAGGCACCAAAGTCGGTACCTGACCAGCCAGGCTGTGGTTCGTACGTTGGACTGCGTGCGGCCAGCAGTAACAGCCTGGTTGATAAATCTCTGGTCCAACATGAGGCCTGGTCACAAACCGGGCCGCGGGGGCGTTGACCCCTGGAATTCTCTCCAGGTAAACTCCAGGTAAACACACTTTCATACCAACAATAACAAAACCAACCAGGTGACTGAGACGAGTGCAATATAATTGACCATATATAGACCAATATCCTAGCCCTCTTCAATCAGGATAATAACAGACAGCCCTACAGACCACTACCCCACCTTTCTCTTAACAAACATTAGTAAACCACCACTAGAATACACCAAAGTTTCATTCAGACTCCATGACCAGGCCTCAATAAATAACTTCACAGCAGAGCTAGAGATGGTTGACTGGGCTATAGAATTCTCAAACGCCAAGGGTATCGATGATTGACAGACAATTTTTTAATAAATTACTTACACTATACAACAAACATTGTCCTGTAAAAATTATACAGATTACGAATAAACGACTAGGCTGCCCATGGCTAACTAACAGCTTACTAAAATCCATTAACAAGAAACATCAATATGAAAAACAATATAGATGAGCTTCATACACAAAGATTTTATTAAACAATATTTATCAGTTCTCACCAAACTAATAAAAAAAGCCAAACAATTGTACTACTTCAGCAGATTCACTGAAACAAGAGGAGATATAAAAAAGATCTGGTAAACACTCACAGATTCTGGGCCACAAACTGAAAAAATAGGGATATTGTCCTATCTAAACCAAATGAAACATCACTACAGCCTATTGATACAGTAAACAAGATAAATGACTTCTTCTCAACCACAGGATCAAATCTTGCCAGTAAAATCCCAGATACCAACGCCGAGCAAGTGATTACCTAGATGGGAATTTCCCATCCTCCTTTTATCTTGCACCTACTGAACCCACTAAGTCACATGATAATCAAGTTAGTTAACAATAAATCAGAGAATCTGTCTCAAGTCCCACCATTATTATACAAGCGAGCCGCCCATGTCCTTTCACTTGCTGTTTCATTACTTTTTAACAAATCACTAGAAACTAAAACTTTCCCGACACTACTCAAAACAGCAAGGGTTACACAATACATAAAGGTGGTGACCCCACAGACGTAAACAACTATAGGCCTATATCAAACTTACCGCTGCTATCCAAAATCTTCGAGAAACTTGTGCACAAGAGATTATACTGTTTATAACGACACAAAGCATACTCAACCCCTGCCAATTTGGCTTCAGAAAAATAAAGCACTAACGATGCAATCGTAAAAATGATAGACCTGCTTTAACAGCACTGGAAAATAAAGAATTTCCATTAGGACTTTTTATTGACCAAAGGAACCTTTCGACACAGTAAAACCACGGCATCCTACTTCCATAAACTTGACCACAATGCTATAAGAGGTCATGCACTTGCATATTTCAAATCCTACCTTACTAATAGGTATCAGTATGTCACCATTAAGACACAACCTCCTCGACACGACCACTTGATACTGAGTACCACAGTGAAGTGTCTTGGCCCCCTGCTCTTCCTCTTATACATCAATGATCTTCCCAATGTATAACATCACCTGAAACCAATACTCTTTATATTCCGCGTCCAGCTCTGGTGGTGAGCGGACGTGTTTGGCTCTACTTTAGCGGCGGATAGTGAGACTTGTTTTTCAAACAAGATGACTGCCAACTATCGACGACGAGTTAATATGTATGTATTGAGCTACTGCAGGGAACATTCACCGGCAATGCTGAGCCCTTTTTGACAGCTATTCTACGTGACATCTACGGCGATCTTACGAGGACCTTATGGAGTGGCCATGAATGGGATACGACGAGTCTTTGTGAAATTTGCAAGCACTGAGGTGTATCGACGTGTGGTGATGTCTACCAGGACAAGGGGAAAATGGTGGTCAAAATGGAGTAGAGGTTTGTTACGGGACGCTGACAGTATACGGGGGTAAAACTTATAATATACCATTTGAGGCTTCCCGAAGATATACGTGACGTAATGAAAGAATATGGTGTCATTCATGCTATAAAAGGAAATGGGCGCAGGGGGGCCCTACGCTGGTTTGTTGGGGAAAGGGGCAACCAGTAAAATGAGTTTGAGGAAACCCATACCGCCTTATGTTAATGGAATGTTTTCGCACACAGATTTAGTTCATTACCAGGGGAAGTGAAAACTTGCAGGTTGTGTGGACAATCTGGACATTATGCAGCCGTTTGTGAGAGACGTAAGGAAGTGGTGGGAACAAGGGAAAAGACAGCCGAAGAGACCGTGGATAAGAGCATGGGACAGAAGGAGCTGTTGAGGAACCAGCAAGGGTGTAGAATGTTGGCTTGGAAGTCTCCCAATGGATGGGAGGGGAAAAAAGCAAGAGAGGGGGTTTACAGGAGTTGAGGGGGGGTGAAGATGTGGCTAATGACATGGAAATAAAAGTGTACATGAGAGGGGGAAAAGAGGGTTTTATGAAGCAATACTGAGAGATTTTTGGGAGATTATTGGGAGGATTTGGGGTTTGGTGCAGAGCGACATTGGAGACAGGCTGATTGACAGGGTGCACCTGCCTATTAACGAGACAGCGAGTGGGGAAGAAGAGGCAAGGGGGGGTGAGGGGGGAAGGGGAGATACAAAAAATGGGGAGGGGAGGGAGAGAGATGGATAAGAGTGAATCTCGGAAGAGATCGGGGAAGGGCAGAAAATGACATCAAAACCCCCGGGACACCCCCCGGGAAAAAAGGCTTGGACAGAAGTGGTGAAGGGAAAGGGGGGGGGGGGGGGAGAGGATGGTACGGAGTGTAAAAAAAACAGCATTTGGGAAAAAAAAAGGGTGGTTTACAGGCTGAAGGAAGGGAAAAAAGGGGGAAAGGGGACACCCCCAAAGGGAAGGGGGAAACCTATGTCTCTACTTTCAAATTTTATTAGCATGAATATGAATGGCCTTCGTGGGGAGGAAAAAGGGAAAAGGGGGCCGAGGTTACGCAAATTTTGGGCTTCTTTGTAGAGTTTTTTTTTTGGGGAAAAATTTTAGGGGGGAGGAGTTGGTTTTAAAGGGTTATAGGTTATTTGTGGGTGGACGGTTTTTTTTGGGGGGGAGTGGGGGGGGGTGGGAGGGAGGGGTGTTTTTTTTTTTTGGTTAAGGGGGTGGGGGGGGGTAGGGTTGTTAGGGTGGATGGTGGGGGGGGTGGGGGCAAGTTTGTTTCATGGGGGTTTATTTGCCAGCGGTGCACAGTTTAAAAGTAAAGGAGGTTTTTGGGGGAGGTCAGAATTGATATACGCCTTCCGGGGATTACCTCAAGTAACCGTAAGGGGGAGACTGGAATAGTGTCATACGTGTAAAGGATGTGGACCCGGGGGGTTCAACGCCAGTATTGAAAATACTGAGGGAAGTATTTAATGCGGGGGGGTGTGGTGGGGGAAAAAGGGGAATAATTTAAAAGGGAATATCTTATTTAGGGTTACATGCAGCGAGGTTAGATAGAATATATGTTCAAAGGGGAAAAGGGAGAAGGTGGAGTGTGTTGAGGGTTTTTTGATCATAAAGGTGTGAGCCAAGGGGGAGGGGGGTTTTGAAGGGTATAGGGAGTTGGGTTAAATGTTTTTTCCCCCGTAGGTTGGGGGGGGAGAGGGGAATTTTGGGGGGGTTGGTGGAGTGGGGTGGGGGGAGGGGGGGGGCATTTTGGGGGGAAAGGGGGAATGATGGGGAAAAACCCGCCATAAAGGATTTTTTTATGAGACTGGGCAGGGAAGATGAAAAATTATTGGGGTCAAAGGTTTTGGAGGGTTTTTTGCAGGGCCCAGGGGGAGGGGGGGGCTGGTGGGGGGGGAAAGGGGGAAGGGGGGGGGGGCGGGATTGGGGAGTTGCAGAATGAGGGGTTTCAGGCGCTGAGGTTGAAAAGTGGAGGGAAAAGGTAAGGGGGGGATAAAGTTCGGCATTTGGCTGAGAAGGTTTAGGAAACAAAGGGGTAATGACAAAGGGGAATTGAGGTAGATGAGGGTAAGATGTTGGGAGGAAAAAACCACGGAAGCAAGGGGGGGAAAGGGGGGAAATGGGTTTGGAAAAAAAAATGGGAAAAAGGGGAATTGGGGAAAGGGGGGGGGGAAAAGGGGAAAAATTTTGGGGCATATTATTGAGAGGGACAGAGGAGGAAAGGGAAGAGTTAGAGGGAGTTATAACGGAGGAGGAAGTGGGGGAGGCGTTAAAGGCCTCGGGGGGGGGAAAAAGCCTGGGATAGATGGGTTACCCGGGGAGTTATATTTTCCCGTTTTGGGATGTTTTAAAGATGTGTTGGTGAAAGTGTTTAATGAAAAGGGAAGGGGGGGAAGGGGGGATTGGGGGAAATGGTAAGGACGGGGGGGGGGTTTGGGAAAGAGGGAGGGTGCGAATTTTTATGATTATAGAGTAATAATGTTGAGTACAGATTATAAGATTTAATGCAAAATTTTTGGAAAAAAAGGGTTTAGGAGGAGAATGGGGATTTTGGTTATTTTTTGGGGGCAATATGGTATACCGGGTAGGAGAAGGGGGAAAAAGGGGGACAGAAGGATTAAGGGTTTTTTTTGAGGAATGTACTGAGGGGGGGGTGGGGTCTGGATTGGGCTACGGCGATGATGGGGGTTTAAAAGGAAGGTATTATTTGATGTCATGATGCGCATGGGTTTTGGGGGTGAGGTGGGGGGGTTGGGGGAAAGCAAGTATGGGGAATGCGGTAATGGGGATGCAGAAAAAATGGACGGTTGGGGGGGGAAGTTAGGATGGAAAAGGGGTATACGTCAGGTTGTCCTTTTTCAATTATTATTTGCTATTTTACGGGGCCCCCCATAGGTTAGTAGAAAGGGGGGGAAAGGGGACAGGGAAAAGGGACGCGTGTAGGGGCAGAGATCATAGGTTATGTTGATGACACAAATCTGTTAGTTACATCTGAGAAAGTCTGAGGTGGGTAGGTGAGATAGGGTGAGGTTTAGTAAGTTAAGGGGAATGGAAGTGAATAAACGTAAGTCCTTGTTTAGAGGTAAGGGTGGGTGGGGGGAACGTTGGGGGAGAGAGAGGGTTGGTCTGTGTTCTTTTTTTAAATTTGGGGTGGTATAATTTTTATTTAAAAAATTTAGGGGGGCCAGGGGGAATTGGGGGGTAGTGGATGGGGTTTTTTAGGCAGGATGCAGGGTTGGGGTATCAAGGAAATTACTTTATTGCAAAGGGGGGAAAAGTGATTAATGTACTTTTTTATAGTAAACTTTGGTTCAGAGTGGGGGTTTCTAGTTAAGAAGGGGCAACGGAAAAAAAGGTTTTTTTTGAGTTTTATATGGGGAGGGGGGAAAAAAGGGTTGTAGGGAGGTGGAGAAACGAGAGTGAAGTGGGGAGGTTTGGGTTTGGTTCCTTTGAGAAGGCGCCTGAAAAGGGGGTTTTTTCTGAAGCAAGAGTTTTTGCTGATGGGAGGTAGGGGGTGGGGAAAATGGGGGGAAAAGGGGGGAAGGGGGAAATGGGGGGGGGGTAAGAGCTAGTAGAGGGCGAGAAAGTCATTAGGTTTCTGTTAGTGGAAAAAACCTTTTTGGTTGTACGGGTTTGGGGATAGGATTATTTAGTAATGAGGGGTGGTTAAGGAGGCATTTTTCCCCCTTATAGGGGGGGGAAAAGTTTTGGGGGGTTTGGGAACAAAAAGGGGCCCCCTAGAGTAAGGGAATTAGGTTATGGTTTTTTTGCACGGCATATTGGAAAACGAGGGGGCAACTTTTAAAAGGGGGTTTGCAAGAGGGGGGTTTGGTCCGGGGGGGAATATGAGACGGTTTTTCATGCAGTTTTTTTTTGTAGAATTTTTGGGAGTTGGTAACAATGGGGTTAAAGGGGGTATTGGGATGGATAGGGGGAAAGTATTTTGTTACGTTCTAAGTTTAGAGCTGAGTGAATTTCCGGAAGGCGATTTAGGGCTATAAAAATACATTATGTTGACTATTTATATAAAAAAAGGGCATAGGGGGGGAAAAAAAGGGGGGGGGATGGTCAAGGCCCTAGGGGGGTTTGTTAAAACGAAATATAGGAATGAAGTAATTTACGGTAGAATTGGGGAGACAGATTTTCCCCCGGAGGTATACAGAGATATGACGGTGGGGGGGTTAAGTAGGTTGGGGAGGGATGGGTAGGGGGTGTTTTTTGAGGAAAGTTAGGGGGTCTTAGTGGTTGGGGGGATGGAGGTGGGTTAATGGGGGGGGGGAGGGTTTGGGGGTTTGGGGAGTGGGGTTTTTTGGGGGAAAGGGGGAAGGTTTTATGGGTTTTGGGGGGGTTTTCCCTTTTGGTTTGAGGGGGGTTTTACGAAGTTTAAAGTTTTGTCTAACTTATGTTATTTTTGTAATCTTTGGTTTGTTGTTCTAACTTGACCTTGGCCGTTTGAATTGAGGTTTTTTAACGTCATTTTTGGGGCATGAAGTTGAAAAGGTTTAGTGAAAAAAAAGGGTTTTTTTCATGTCGAAAAGCTTGGGGGGGATAATGTAATGGAAAAACAACAGTTGTGGTTTCTTTTGTATGTTTCTGGGGGAAACCATTATAAGGGGTTGGTTGTTCATGGTATGTAAAAGCCAAATTAGGTTTAGTTTATAAAGATTTAACCTCTATTGGGGGTTTATGGTGGGGAGAATGGTTATAGAACCATTTTTTGGGAATTTTTTTTTTTTATAATTTGTGTTGGTAACACAACAATATGTAGTTAAAATTTTGATATTTGGGGAAATTTTTTCTTAAAAAATTTTTATAAAATGTTGCTGTTCATACATAACATGTAAGGTGGATCAATATGTATTTTTTTGTAAAAAAGGGTTAGTGGACAAGGAGTTATGATGGCCAGAATAGTATGTTCAGGTGGTCAGTAAAATAAAGTGGGGTTTAAAAAATTAATTTTATAGGTTGGGGCATCCTATATTTGGGAAGTTCAGTTATATATGTGTATAATAGTGTTGTTGGAGTTTTTTAAAGTACTTTTGTATAACCTTAGGTGATGTATTGGATTTTTGGGGGGGGTTAAAATGATTTAGGTTATGGTCTAATTATATTTGCGGTTGGTTATTTTTGAGATGAAATTTTTTTGGGTTTAATTTTTTTTTGGGCACATTTAATGTGACTTTTAAGATATAAAACAAAAGTGTATCACATATGTATGTTTTAAAAGGGAATAATGTAGAAGGATTTTTTTGACTGAGAAAGGTTTTGGGAATAAAGTAAAGGGGGGGTTTTTTTTATTATAGAGTATAGGGGAAACCTTTTTTGGCAGTTTAATGTCATATATGTGCATAAAAATATTTGTTGGTTTTTTAAAAAAACACTTTTTTGGGATGTAAGTTAATGTTGATGGTTGGTGTGGGGAACCAAAATTTGTTATTGTCAAAATAATGTTAAAGAGGCTTTTTTTTGTGAGGGGGCACTTATGTAATTTGTTTTTTCACATGTGTATGTGATGATTTTTTATGTATATTGTTAGGACTGTAATGGTTTTTGGGGTTTTTAATAAAATATAAAAAAAAAAAAAAATTTTCTTTTTGATGACATGACTTATGTCATCTCCCACCCAAATCTTGCCAATCTCAACAACCCCTTTTTAAGACGAATTACTAAAAATATCTACATGGATACAGCCAATAAATTCACCAACACTGATAATGTGGCGGAATGTACCCCAAGATAAAGTGGACTGTAAATGTTGGTTAATACTTAGCTTGGGGAAATGCATCCACGACTTTTCCCCGCTGGGGCCCCAAAAGCCGTTGGGGTTATGCAGATTCCCCTTTTTTCCCCACAGGGCCCCTTGGATGATAAAATTTATGGGCATAAAATATTGCCCCCCAAAGGAGCGTATCCCTATAATCAGTCATTGAATGGACTAAAACGGCGGTTTAAAAGTTGTTTGGGCGGATCGCCCACGAAAACCGGGTGAATAATAAATCTGCCTAGATTATGAAAAATTTTCCCCCAATGACAGTTTTATGAACATATACATGTCTGAGCAGACTTACCGGGTATTTGTAAGGGGCCCTTTTAATTACACCCGGATATTTGTTTGATTGAAGAACGCTGCTGAAGAGTCACTGCCTAGTTAGACGAAGTACTCACAATTGTCTCTACGTTCAAAATTTTTTTAGTTTTTTTTCAGTAGTAAGAAGCTGCGCACATTTTGGGGAAATACCGCTATTTTAAGATTAACACTAAACGCGTTTTGGAAAGAGTTCTTATCCGTTTTCCCCAAATTTTTGTGGAGATTGAAAAGAAGAACGGACACCACGACTAATGTCTTTTTTAGGTTAAATCCCCCACTGCAGCTCCTGTTTTTTCGTGTCTTAAGTCAGCCCGACGCCCTCGTGCGCCCACGACTTCAGGGGGGGTTGGGGATCGTTTTATGTCAGCACAATTCTACACTTGCAAAAAAACTGCAAAAATTTTGGGACCAAGTGCTCGTGTTCTCTAAATACTTTGTTACTGGAGACAAGATTTGTCAAGTGAAGAAATGGAAATAGCAGTTTTCTATAACTCCTGCTAAGGTAAAGAGTCACATTTCATCAAATGTCTCAATCACTCATATTTTCCCTTTTAACCCCCTTGGGGCACCCAGAGGGGCGTACTGCTTCCGGGGGCAGACAACACGTGACATACTGTGGTCCGTTCATCTGTTATTAGTTTTTTTCTGTCGAAGGGACACGTTTCGTCTGGCCCTTTTTGGGGGGGGGAAAGGGGTGGGGGTTTTTTAAAGGGCTAGGCCCTTGAAAGGGCAGAAAGGGCTGTTACCCCCTCTCTTGGAAAATTTTCTCCACAGATAAGACCTTCAATTTATTTTTGGGAACAGAGCAGGTGATGCACAATTAAACATTAAGATCAACAACACTCCTATTGATAAACATAATGAGGGAAAATTTTGGGGCCATCCCCGATAGTAACCTGTGGGGATCCTCTCAAAAGGGAAAGGTTACTATGTACCACAATCACCCTACTCCCCTATACTATTCACTCATCTACCCTTTTTTCCCCTACGCCATTTGTGCGGGGGTCAACAGCAATTACCCACCTAAAGCCAAAATCCAACAAAATGCCTCAGTTAAATTTCAAAAACCCAAATTTTTTGGGGAGCACCCCCCCTCTTCAAAGACCTAAACCACTTTGTCCAGGGGAAATCCATACTTACTACTCTGCTATCTACATTTATAGAACCATAAATTCCAACTTTAACCCCAGCAAAAAAATTTCTTTTTCAAAATTGTGAAGGGCCCCCAAATAATACCCACAAACATTCCCCTTTATATTCCCTGTGTCCGGGAAATCTAAACAAAAATCAATGATATAAAAGGGCCTAAAATCTGGAACTCCCCCCCTGAAAAAATTTGGGGAATGCAGACACAACCTCCATTTTCAAAAGCACCGTTAAAAAAAACTTATCTCCCTTTTACCCCCCTGGAAAAAACCCTGAAAACTAATTTTTTTTTGCAATATCCACAACAAAATACACTTATCGATATCTGTGATTCCCTTTAATTTCCACATAACTGTAAACAAAAAATTGAATGCAACTATTGCTTCCCCAATTCTTAAGCTAGTCATAAGTTTGCCTAAGACACTCCAAATAAAACTGATCACCAAAAAAGGGACTATTTTTATTAATACATAAACCAATTTTTTAAAATTTTAAATATTTTGAACTATACTTCAATTTTGTAAAAAACCAGTTAATCAATACAATTATTAAAAATTTTAATATATAAAATTTTTTTAAAAATAAAAACTAGTATATGACTGCCTAAATGCTTAGGATACTATTAAAATTCTTGTAAAAAAATTTTTTCATAAAAAAATACAAAACCCCAAAAAAAGTAAACCCCACTTTTTAATATTATCAGAAATAAAGTTGAATTGAATTTTAAACAACTTGTAATGATAGGTTGGGCCCCAACCCCTTTTGTGCCCTGTAATGTTGAGGCAGTCCCCCAATCCAAGAGCCTTTTTAAAAGTTAAGGGGGAATCCCGAACCCGTTAAATGCCTCTGTGGTGTTTTGGACTGTCCCTGAACCCCCTTTTGTGCCTTTTTTAAAATTTAAAAGCCCCCCCCATTATGTGCCTATTTTAAGTTGAGGTGTTTTTGGCCCATCAAGGCCCCCGTAATGCTGAGGCAGTCCCGGGGCCCCTTATTTCCTTTTTTAAGGGAAGTCCCTGGGGCCCAAGGGGCCCCCCGTAATGTTGGGCCCCAACCCTAAACCCGTTATATGCCTCTTTGGGGGAGGACTGTCCAACCCCTTTTAAACTTAATGTTGAGGCCAAACCCTTGGGGCCCCTTGTGTATCTCTGTAATGTTGAGATACAGTCCCTGAACCCCCTTTAAGGGGTTCTAATTTTTTTAAAAAGCCACAGGATGGGGGGGTTTTTTTTTAAATTAAAAAATTTTGGGGAAATATAGTTGTTACCCCCCCTTTTCCAACTGGTTTTTTAGAGAATAAGGAAAATAATCTCAAAAGGGGAAAAATTTAGGGAATTTTGGTGGGGTTAATTTTGGGTTAAAAATTGGGGCGAGGTTGTGTGGAAAATTTTGCCCCAATGAGTCTTAGGAGCCATCAAAAAAACGACCTTTGTGTTTGCTAAAAGTGTACACAGTCGTTGTTGTATACGACGGTTGATGACATGTTCTGGCAGGAATTTTAAACATTTTAAATCAGAAACATCTTCATTCCCCCCCCTTTTGTCTCCCCCAAAAATTACTCCACCCTTAGTCTGCCCCTGAACAACCCCCCGGGGCTCCCCCCGAACTTTTTTTTTACCCCTAGTCTGCAGGATTCAACTGTTCTTGCCCATCAAACCGGAACTTGGGTGTGGGTAGAGAACTAGGGGACTGGTTTTTGACGTCTGGTAGGGGGAATTTACAGCTGATGTACTGTTTGAAACCTCCGTAAAATCAAAAAAAAAAGATTTTAAAACACCCGGGTGACCACGAAACTGACATTGTGTTGTTACCTTGATGGATTCTCTGCCACAGATTTCCCCTTTGCTTCTTGAAGTTAGTGTCCTTCAATTTTTTCAAAGTGACTCATTTTCTTTGGGGCAAAGATGTGACGGTACCCAAAACCCCTTTTTAATGCATAAATGGGGAAAAAGACACGACGGGGATCTGCACCATAGACCTGACTGTCCATTTAATATCCCATATTGTTTTGTTTTTTGTTTCTGGGCGATCAGACTGAAAGAACAATGGCATGGGGGCACAGTAGAATCAAGAATATTTGATTTGTAGCTTGAAAAATTTTTTTTTTTCCGGGGTTATTCTAATTTCTCATTAACTTGAAGATAAATAAAATTTTATTTAAAATTTTTCCAATAAATGTTACTTTTTTCCTGATAGACATCCTGCAATCGAAATTTACCTTTTTTTTAAAAATTAAACCCCTTTCGGGGTTGTTTACCTGTGTCGACCACACCTTTTTACCATTTTTGGTATGTGTTTGGGGCCCGCAAAAACTACATACCTATTCCAGGGGTTTCCCCCCGGGGGAGGTCTTGGGTGGCGGTTCACCTCTATTTTCGTCCAGGCATCCTAGAGTCAACAGGCCACTCCTCTCTCCCCCCCCCTCCCCTGGCCCTCCCGGGCCAGGGGGACAAACACACTGCCTGTGTACCCCCAAGCACACCCAAAACAAGAAGCCCAAAACCCTATCATTGCTACTTTTCCCCTTTTTTCGCCTTTTTTGACGACGAAATAATCAGAAAAATGGGCATCTTTGGTAGGGTTACGTCCATCAAAACAAAGGTTAAAAAGAAATGTCTACAGACAAAACCCCAAAGGGGGAAAAAATCAAAAAATTGAAAATTTTGGGCCAAAAAAAGAATTTTTGAACCACTATCAAAGTACTAGTGAACCATTTTAAGGTACAGGAACCCCATCATTTTTAGTGAACCAATTTTTATGGTAGGGGAAACCAATTTCCAAGGGGGTAGTGAAAAACCCTTTCAAGGTAGAAAAGAACCCCTTTTATGGTAGAGGGGAAACCCTATATGGTAGTAGTGAACCCCTATTGGTTGTAGTAACCACTATCAAGGTAGTAGGAACCCCACATGGAAAGTGAACCACTATCATGGTAGTAGTGAACCCCCCTCATGGAGTAGTGAACCAATATCAAGGTAATAGTGAACCCCCCTCATGGGTAGTAGTGAATCACTATCAAGGGAGTGAACCCCCCTCATGGTAATAGTGAACCACTATCATGGTAGTAGTAACCCTTTTTCTGGGGTAGTGAACCACTATCAAGGTAGTATGAACCCCTATCATGGTATTATGAATCACTTATCAAGGTAGTGAATCATATCAAGGTAGTAGTGAACCTCATCATGGTAGTAGTGAACCACTATCATGGGTAGGGGAAACCCCATCATGGTAGTAGGAACCAATTATAAAAGGGAGTAGTGAACCCCCCTCAGGGGGGTAGTGAACCCCCCTCAAGTACATACTGCAGGTCACCTGCACGTGAACCTGGCATGACACTGCAGTTGACCACGTTGTATCAAAAAGGGACTGCTGCCTTGTTTGCTTCTCAAGGATCCGTGAAGACTTAAGGGGGAAAAAAAGTTTTACAACTCAAATTTAAAGATGCTGGCTATGTTATGGCCAGCATGTGCAGCAGTCAACGACACCACGAACAGTTATTGAGGACTAAGGGGCCCCTTTTTTTTAATTTTTAAAACCTATGATATACATACAACAATCATAAAGAACATACAGCAATGTATGCCATTAAAAAAAAAAAAATTTTTTTTCCCAAAATATCCCACAAGAACCAAAGCCCCAATATACTTACCCGATTTTCAGAACCAAAATGTTACAATAAATTGATATACAGTAGCAAATTTTGGGAGAACCATAATGTCCCAAAAAAATTATACCCCGACAAAAAAAACAATATTTTTTTTCCCAAAAAAAAAATATCACCCCAGGCCTCTAGAGACCTTACTTCCACCCCAAGGCAAGTTCCTGCACTATCAAAATTCTCACATGCCATTACATAACACTATTCAACCCCCCCCCTTTATGTCATGTTATCATTACATATAGTCACATTACTTCCAGCACCTCCCTACCATTCTCATCCATTCATACACATAACCTCACCATTCTGAACAATCACATACAATATTATCATACTATTACATTATTTCCATCTCATAATCATGTCCAAAATAATTTACATCAATATGGTAAAAAAAACGTAAAAAGATAGCAGTTCAGAAAATGTTCCCAGCTCCCCCCACTCATAAAAATTTTAATTTTTTCATTACCTTTAATTTTTTTCAAATTTTTTTTTTCTATGTAAATTTTTTTGATTTTGTTTATTCGGTTAGTGTATGTTAAATGTATGTAAGTTTATGTTTAAAAAATATAAAAAACTTTTAATCATAATGGCTCATATGAAAATATACATTGTAGTACCATATACAAAACCCCCATAACCATTACAGCCTCACATACACAGTTTTTAATATCACAAAGAAGCCAAAGCCAAAAACAAATCAATTCATAACCCCCCCTTTCTTATTGAGGAATAAAAATTTATATTACATTACAATATACACCTTCCCATACCTTACCACACGAATACAACAATACACAGTGGATAAAGTTCCAACTCATTACGCCACCATACAGTAATTTCATAGACACAAATATCATACTATGACATCATTGCCGGCTCATACGCCCAAAAAAGATAACAACACAAATAACAACTAAAGCATTAAAATGCCTTACAGAAAGGGGGTTCCAGACTCACAACAATCCTTAAACCTTGAAAATTTACAATATTGTTAGACATACCATTACATGTTACAAACACATATGAATAATCTTAAATATACACATCATAAGGCACCTTTAATACCACCACATGCAAATATCCTAAAATGAGACGGAAAGCCCCACATGTTTGAAATTATCAATCTTAGCTTGCCATAATAATGCCAATACAACATGATACATTAGGTTTTTGCAAATTCCCCCTCACATGCAATGTTTACATTGAATATTTTCCACTCAAACTCACTACAATATCCATTCACTCCAACCAGTTTAAAAAAACTTGGTTTACAGAAGACAAGGTTATCACATAAAAACCCCCCCATTTCTACACCACAACCTATAAAAACCCGCAATGCCCTGATTCTACCCTTCCCATCAACATCCCTATTGCCCACGAAACATAAATAAAATCAGCTACCAAATACATGACAGATCTTCGCACACTAACATCTACCCCTTATCAAAGCTGGGGGCCCTCAATACAAAAACCCCCCCCCCTCCCACCAGACCTAAGACCCCCAAAACCAAACCCTAACAGATTCTAAAGTTTAAAAAAAATACCCCGGAATGAAAGGCGGTTTCCTCCACCCCACACAAATTACAACCCGGATTCACTAATATCCCCATCCAATACAATGCAAGATTTGGGGGGACAACCCCTGAAAAGCCTGTACATCTTTTTTCCCCCCATGCAGCCGTAATTTACAAAAACCCTCCCACATCCCCTTCGAATCGACATCAGGATCCCCCCACACCTTTACTGTTTCCCCCCCCAACCCCCCCTCACGCACCTGGCCTCCCTTGAATCATAATATGCCGAGCATATCCCAACACTCCTTCAACTCCCTTTCCCCACAACCTTTACATCCCCCCATCACCACCCCCCCCCTATGACCCCCCCACCCAACTCAGGAACTGGTTTCATACAAACTCTTCAATCTAGTTTCCAAGGAAATAAGCCCCCCAAACCCCCCCAAACCCACCGATTTCATCACCACACCCTTTTGCAACAATGGACAACCATAACCCCATACATATTAAACCCCTTTCAACACTTTCACATCCTCCTTTATCAATGGATACATCACAGCCACATGCCACAGCATTATATATAAGTAAATTAGCCACAATAACCCCCCTGCTGCAGCATTGACACCCTGGTTTCCATCCTCCCATCCTACACAACCCCCCCTCCCCACCACTTTCGGGGAAATTTTCCATTCTAGCTTCCTGTTCATCTTCCATAAACTACACCACAAATTTTCAATTGACGACCAAAATCCACCTATACCTTTCCCAAAACACCCCCCCCCATGTTCCTACCTCTAGCAATTTTGATTTTGTCCCATTCAACGCAGACCTGTCGCTTCCCAAATATACTTATAATCTTCCCAAAATTCCCAACCCCTCCTCCCTCCCACCAAAACAGTTGTGTCATCAACATATCCAACTATACCTGTCAATTTTTGGGCCACACTCCCCCTCCCCCACTCTGACAGAAATTAACCATAAAAAATCTTGCATACATGCAAACAGGGTCTGAGAAAAGTGGGCAACCGTGCCCAGACCCGCCCATAATAATTAAGTCCCCCCCCCTACCATTAACTTGCACACACACTGCAGCATCCCTATATAACGTTTCAGCCCAGATACTATCTTTCCCCAAATCCCTGTCCTCATTATCCATAATGCCCCTTTTTAACAATCATAAGAGCCTTAATCCAATGCAAGCACACCTCCCTCCGTCTGCCCTCTATAAACTCCCCAATTCTGCCATGCCCATGATACATTGTACGCCCGGACCCCATACTGCCCTCGCGATTATGCTTCCAATTACCCCTTCAACCTATTCCCAATATTTTTCAAATATTTTTTTAATCCGCAGACATTAACGAAAAACCCGGTAATCCAATTTTCCTCTGAATGTTCCTTGGTACCAGAAACACAACCCCCACATTGCGTTTCAACCCCCCGCTTTCATTGCTTTAAATAATACTACCAAAAAGACCCTTAAAACCACCCAGTTCCTAAATAAAATCATTAGGAATCCATAAAGCCCAGGATTTTCCCATACTATACCTTTCACGCCCGCCACCCCCCTCCTCACTAATCCCTCCAACAATTTTCTATCCTCCATCCCCCAAAGCCTCCTGCATTCCATCCTCCAATACCTGCACTGCCATCTTCTGCCTTACACCCTGACACATGTACCTACCAAATCACCGATCAAAAAAACCACTATTCCTTCCATAGTTTCCAACTTCTGCCCACAAAATACCCACCTATACCCACGTGCACATCTAACGCACTACCCCCCCCCCTTTGCCTGTCCCAGAACCTTCGCAAAACCCATCCTCAATCCCCCACACACCCTCAAACCAAAAAATCATTTTTCGCAACTCCTGCAACCTACTCTTTTAATCTCCCCAAGGGTAATTTGCCCACCCCCCTCTAACAATTTTTTAACTGCCCTTCCAAATATCTCTGCAACCCAAACCTCCACTGATTCTCCCCGTCCCATCGCATGTAATATTCCCGTACACCGGTTTGGCATTTTTCCCCCACCACCAATAATGTCTCCCCATCTTCCTATTCTCCCGAAAATTATCCCACCATCCGCAAAACTATCCTTCCCCCCCCCCGTTAATAAACGAAATTGTTTCCAATAGCTCCCATATCCCCAGGAGACCCCCACCCTACTTCCACCAAAACTCCTCTGTGATCAGAAAATCCCACGTCCAAACCCGTCCCTTTTTCAACCCAAACCCCCTGGTGAAACATTTTTTGGGTCAAGACGTCACATGCCATCTATGAACAAAGCTATGCAAATGCCCCCTCCCCTCTCCAAATCCACAACCCCCCCCCCAAAACACTTAAACACCCTGCACCCCTGGGGTCCACATCCTTCCTACAAAAAACAAAACCAACCCCCCCTATAATAGATATAACGGAAACCCCCGGGATATAATATAAAAGTGTCCCTGACAAAATTTTCTTTAATCCCCCATGACTGTCGCCAGATATAAACACTCATAAAAAATACCCTTTTCCCACCCAGCTCCCATCAACCCTCCCCCACGCCCCTCCCCCCCCCCCAAGAAAACTTAAATGGGCTGGTCTCCTTAATCAATATCGCAACACCTCCTTTTATTAATTTCCTGAATACCACGCATACACTCTATAACCCTTCACCACCAGGTCTCTTCCATATTTAAAAATTTGCTAGGAATAGCACCACCGCAGTACCATCCCCACTCAAAGCCCCCAAAAACCCTGTTTGATTTCCCCCCGAGGCCCTTCACATTAAATGTTAAACAAAAAAAGGTAAGGGGGGTTACCTTTCGACCTTTTTATTTTTGGCATGACTTTTTGCATTCCAGACTTATCTCCTTTCCCCCCAACCCCCCACCGCCACCCCCAGCCATGCTTTTTTGATGTCCTTTTTGCAGGTGAAAACACATCCTCACCTTGGGGAACTCCAACCTACCTTTCCTTTTTTTCACCTGCCTTCCTGTTTTCTGCAACATCCTCCTCTCTGTGCACTTCCACATCTACAGCAACACTTGCACGGAGGAGACTGCACCCACTTTTAAAATCCACCCCAGCCCCCCTTCCCCCCATTAACCACATCCTCCCCAAGGCCCGAGGCTCCCCCCCAGGGGCCCTCCAACAGATCATTTAACACATTATGCAGGGCTTGGGGAAAAAACCTCGCCCCCAAACCCATTGTCCACCCCCCTTTTCCGACCAGTATCCCAATCACCGGCACTTCCGCAATGTCATGCACGTTTAACCCCCATCCACAATTTCACCCCAATTTTTTTAAACCCCCAGTTCCAAGGTGTGATTGCACCACATCTTCCTTCACCACATCACTTACTGTTAGACCTAGGTCATTTCTCTCAAAAACTGTGCGCCACATGTTCTTGCACCACACAGTCTACAAGGCCTCTGCCCCCCCCTAAGTTACATACACCTGTGTAAAAACTCAATAAAATAAAAAGTGTCGGCAGTCTTGGGCATTTGAGGGTAATGATCCTGGAGGCCCACAAAAGGCCCTCCATCCACCACCCAATAGTTGCCAAATGAATAACACCATATTCAGTAAATGGCCCCCGGTGTCACCTTCATCCACCCAAAAAGGACATTACAAATTTTTTCCCCAAAAAATACTTGGGGACATCCTTCATCCTCACTTTTTAAACCAGGGTGGACCGTCATGCATTCATCCTGATATTTGTCCACCATTTTCTCATAGATATCCATAGTCATAAAATTACAAATATTCGGGCCCCCTTCAAGGCAATCCCATACAATTTCCCATTGTTGATTCCATATGGGGTCTTAAAATGGCAGGAACATTACCGATGCACTGGAACTATACACGGTGCCCTTTACCACCTCTAACAGTGTTTACACGACTTTTTTTGGCCTTGGCCATCTTGAGAAAACTACTGGGCCAAAAAATTTGGGAGAGCAACTGCAAGTGTCCACCCCAAACCAATGGATCGACGAGTGAAAAACTGATTTCTATCAACTTTTCACTCATTTTGATGTCAGTTATACTTTCTTGAATGTTTATTTACGTATTAGTTCCCCCCCTTTACTACAGCATTTTTTTCTAACAGTCTTTACCCTGTCAGCATGAACAGCATTCTCACCGTCTTGTATATAACCCCTTTCATAGAGCATATGCTGTATTCTTGTCAAGATTGATGGACTAATTACATCGACTCCGGGGGAGTGACTGATTATATAATTCCTCCCTTTTGATCTTCACTATTCTTCTTGTATTGACTGATGAACCCACTGTGTGGCGAAACGTTTCCACAATATAATATTCCGCAAAGGTTTTTCTTCCAAGCAAAGTGACTGTTGATACTCTAGAAGCCTTCTGACATTTATTGTCATCTTTGCTTACCTGGCATCAGAGACTTCCTAATGCAGGTACATGTCAAAAAGTATGACGACCAGTGACTTACTGCACCCCACTGAGGTCAGAGAGCTGGCAGGGATAGAAGCTAGTGTTGTGCACGGGGGGACTCTGACATGCCCTTACCTCAGGTTAATTTTCCCAATAGCCTCTGATGTGGGACTCTATAAAAGCTTTACTGAAGTCCATATCACAGTATCATATTCATTACCATGATCTACCCCCAAATCCTTGGAAAAAGTACCTGCTTTGAAATAGGTATTAAATTTGCCATTTTCCATTTCTGACACCATGCCAGTTCGCGGATATGTTGAAAGATTAGCCATAGGTTTGCTAAGCCCTTTTTCCTTTTTAAACCCCTTGCATACAGTTCATCGGGGCCCGGGGGGATTTGTTAGGTTTTAATTTATTATTTTTGGCCCCATGAGACCCTAATCGTGCATAGTTTATTATCGTCCTATTCTAATAATTTATTATTTCTGGAATATCGCTAGTATCTTCCTTTAAAACTGAGAGGAAGTTTAAAAAAATTCTAAAATTTCCTTATCACTGACGGTGAGCTGACCTGAGTAACTTTTGAGGGAAAATTTTGTCCCTAATCTTTTTTTGTATACCTGAAAACCTTTTTTGATTATTTGGGGATTCTCTTGCAACTTTAACCTCATAGTCTCTTTTTGCTTTTCTTTTCCCTTTTTTTATTTTCTCTTTAACTGAATATATTGTATTCTTAATTCCCCCCCCTTTTTTTGATTCGCCTATTTTGCCTCTCTTTTGACCAATGAGATGTTTTAATCTTTTTTTCATCCATTTAGGATCATTTTTGTTTGATCTGATTTCCCTTTTGGGGAACATGTTGTCTGAGCAGCTAGAACTATGCCTGAAAACGTCATATTGGCAATCACCACCTACCTCCCCCATTATCAGGTCATTCCTTTTCAGCCCACCCAGGTAATTTTTCAGTCCTGTGAAATCAGCCAGGCGGAAGTCGGGAAGAGACTTGATTGCCATTTTTGGGGGTAATTCCATGATATTTAAAAAAAACTGAGTGTTTTGTGATCACTTTCCCCAAGCTCATCTTAACCCAAAAATTAAAAAGCGTTCCCCCTGCTGGCAAGAACCAAGTCTAGCAGGTTATTTCCCAGTTGGTTCTGTCACCAACTTTTTAAAAAAAACAATCCTGAATCGTATCAAGAAAGTCACTTATTTAAAATTTCTTGTCAAATTGCTCCATGCAATTTTTCTAAAGTTGAAATCTCCCCTTAGCACAACATTTTATATGTAGATGCCTTACGAATTTCATCCCATAGAAGTTTACTGCACTCATTATCAAGATTTGGGGGGCCCAAAACAACCCAAGATTAGTTTTTCTCGGCCCTCGAGAAGCTGTAACCAAACAGATTCAGTGGCTGAGCTTTAATTTTATATCTTGTGTAACACAACAATTTTTAAAATTTCTCGAAAACATCGTACTCCCCCCCCTTCCGTTGACCCTATCAGGGGGAAAATTTATAACCTTGTATTACATTCAGAAGGCATTTCTCTATCTTTCAGATTGAGCCAGGTCTCTGTTATAGCAATAATATCATGTTTCCTGCACTTGCAATTAATCTTAGCTCTTCTATCTTATTTCTTACACTTTTTTTTTTACACTTACTGTTTTCAGCCCAGGGAAAAAAGACTGTACCCCACACACACCCATACCTCTATCTTCTATCAGTTTAAAAACCAGGCATGTCAGCAATGGCCCTCCGATCGAGTTGGCAACCCCCCTGTCCCAGAGAGATGTACCCCATCCCTTTTTATATATCATGTGCCATGTTGTCCCAGTTGTCAAGAATGGGGGCAAGTTTTGCAGTATCTGTCTACCACAATTTACACCAATTGCCCTAGACAACCACATTTCCCACTTCTTTTTGGCAAGATGCTAATATGATTGGGGGCCCTCTTTTTACTTAATTAGCTCTTGCTGACCTGTACTTTCTGCAGCTCTTTCCCCCTTCCCCAAATCATTTCCCACACTAGACAGATAATGGGCTTGTTCCCCCTTTCCTGACATGATATTTTCCAACCGTTGACTATGTCACCAACACCAGCCCAGGAAGCACACCCCTTTTCCCTTTTTAAATTCCAAAAAAAACACGGTCCATATATCTTACTGAGTCACCTACCACAAGAATTCACTTATTCTATTAGCAGGAAGTAGTACCTTTACCTTCACTGGCCACTGGGGGACACCATCCTGAAGAACAGAGAAGTATTTTACCTTCAAGTCTTTTTCTTTAATTTCCTTATTTTGAAAAACCTAGGCAACCCCGGCATATTATTGGCCTTTTTTAATAATTATTTCATAAAAAATATAAAAAAAATAAAATATGTAAACCCCACTTTGTAAAATGAAATAAAGTTGAATTTGAATTCCTGGGGAAACCCCCTGCCACTTTGCAGCTGCTGGACTGCACCCCCCCCCGGTAGCCTTTTCTTTTTCCACCCCCTTACCCCCCCGAGGGGACAGATTGCCCCACTGCTGGTATCCCCATTCCCCCCCCCCTCCAGCCACCTCACTCACTTCCAAACCACTGAGGGGAAACCTTTTGCCTCCTTAATTTCCCCCCGGAGAAGCAAAATTTACCAAACTCCAACCCCCCATTTTAAAACACTGCAGAAGCAAGCCAGGTTGTAACCCCGCACTAATCCCCAAAGAGAGAGAGGTTTCCACTCATCATGGGATCACACTGGGTAAATAAACAACTTTCAAAACTCTGTAGGTCGAACCTGCACCCCAAGAAACTCATCTTGGTGTGGAGTCCACTGAGAGGCAATACACTCGAGTGAGGGTCACTCACTGTCTGATGGTTCACTACTGAGGAAAGAGTTGCCTTACCCCTTAAAAAATATTTGGGTTTTAAAAGAAAACTCATGTCACTAACTCAATCATCACTGGCAGGAAAGATAAAGCTGACTTTCCAGGAGTCTCCTGACTAATAGTCTGCATTATTCTATTTATGATAATATGTCACCTTCCACAAAGTCCAGCCTGAGTTTCTAATCAAAATTCAATGTTCTTTGCTTCTCAAATATCAAGTGAGTTAAGGATTTCTCCGATGG